>JAOEHY010028428.1:0-18237 GCA_025447955.1 Psilopsiagon aurifrons
TGTGCGGCCATCCAGCCAGTTCTTTATCCACTGAGTGGTCCACCTATCAAATTGATGTCTCTCCAACTTAGAGACAATGTCATGTGGGACAGTGTCAAACACTTTGCACAAGGCATCACTGAGCTCTGGAGTTAATCTTATCATAGGTAATGTGGTTCCTTCTGCAGGCCAATTGGATTTGATTTCCATAAATTGGCTTTGATTTCCATGTACTGTTCAGCACACCCTGGTCTGAGAGTGGTATCTCCAGTTGTGTTTGGAGCAGATGTACCTGCCTGGAGACCTGTGTTAGCTGTTTGCCTCATCCCTCAAATAGGTATTTGATTTCTTGCCTTTATTTCCACCACAATGTTTCTGTCAGACCTACATGATCCCAAATCTACCAGGCAATTTGCAGTATGCTTTGTGGGGAGTTTATTTGCATGAAAACAAAGCCTGTGCAGGCAGAAGGGTGGTGAGCCTTCCTCCATGTGTTGTGGTCACCCTGCCATCCCTGCTGGCCACCAGGCTGTGTTCATCAGCTTATGTTGTGGAGCCTCAACCTGGCTTTCCTAGTCCCATTTGCTCTGATAAAGTCATCTTGGTGGCTTCAGGCTGAGGAGTTTGCCTGCAAAGGGAAGAAGCTGAAGGGCAAGATAGCTGTGGGCTCTGCTGCATCTTAATATGCTGCCACTATTTTCACACAGCAGCGGGAGCCCTGTCCCTGTCCTCTCCCAGGCCTGCAGCAGGTGGCTGTGGGCAGTAATGCAGCATCTCCTCTCAGCAAAGTGCACTATAGCAGAATGAAAAACTGGTCTGACTAAAGCTGTTGGCAGGACCAAAACCTGCCCATCTTCCTTGCTCCCGTGTCCCTGCAAGGGAGGGCTGGGAGAGCTTTCTCCTTGCAGGTTGCTGTCATCTGGTGCACATCAGCTTGGTATGCTGTTTACTGGCTCGTCTGCTCCAGCAATGTTACACGGGGGGAAAGCTCTTGGCCAGCGCAAGGCTGAATTTTCCAGACTCTGTTCCCATTGGGGTTTTGAGGCTTGCAACCTTTAGAGTGTTTATTTCGGGTTTTTTATTTCTCCTTACATCCAGGCCTGTGCAGCCTTAATTAGCTGACTGTGGACATAAGCTTGCTTGATACATGACAGTTTTGATGGGGAAATGTAAGCACTGGAGGTGGTGCATGGTGGATGCTCGGGGACAGCAGGTTTGGCCAATGGAAAGTTTCCAGAGTTGATGGGTTGTTCTCTCTCTTTTCCCTGAACCTGGATACGAACTCAAAATCTACCCCCAAAACCCCCACCCAGTAATAACCAAGCAAGATCTTGCAGAGCTCACACCCCCCATCTTCACTGGTGGAAATAAAAACCTTAACTTTATTTATACTCTTTATTTAAACAAAGGTTTTTATAAATACCCCGCAGTATTCCTGGTGAGTCATTACTCCAAAAATGTCAAAATAGGCATTTCAAAACCTTTTTTTTCTTTTTTTTTTTTTTTTTTCCATTCAGTGTTTAACAGAACTATTTCAGTGCTTTTGTTGAGCTGTGATTGCTTAAAGCAGGAGATTTCTTTGCCTCTCTCTCTCTGATGGCACATCCATGGCAGGTTCTGGGGACAGGTCAGTGTGGGGGTTCCCAGCAGCCTGAGTGACCCAGCTGGTTGGCAGCCCTGAACTGGACAAGGGTAGACAAGGTTCTTGTGCCCACAGAGGGATGGTCTCTCCTCTGCTTCATACTCAGCTGGGTGTAAATCTAAAGAAGGTGTTAGAGCAGCCAATGTAACTGTGCAAGGTTACACGTGTGGCTGCAGGGCTTGTGTTACCCTGCAAGGCCACCCACCAAGAAGAGATGGAGGAGGGAACTGAAAGCTTTGTTCATGGCCTAGACCTTAGTCTGAGCTCAGAGGAGTGATTGGATGAGCTGAGAGAGGATCCAGAGCTGCACTAGCCTCATCCCATCCCTGGCCAGCCCATCTGAGCCTATAGAGTGGATATCATTCCCACCGGGTTGTGGCAGATGGCTCTCTCCTTGGATTGCTGCTTCTTTGCTGCCGCTTGGTTGGGCTTACCACCAAAATCCTGTCTTGAAGTGAAAAGAGGAAAGAGTAATGAGATTCTTACGTGCTCACAGCACCAGTGTTCTGTTAGCTGGACTAGAAAGGTCTTTGCACTCAGCCTTGCTCTCTGCAAAATCCCTGCCTTTACCCTGGTCTGAAGTGACCAGTGTAGAAAGTGTTAGAGGCATTTTTATAGCAGCCCCATGTTAACAGCAGGTGTTCCCAGCAGCGGAAACCTTGTCTATCCTGTGTGGGAGTAGCGTTCAGTAAAACCTCAGCCCTGTGTTGGTTCTATCTCCTGCCTGTAATTTACACAAAGACATGGAGATAATGGCAAGCTTATGAGAAACACAAGCAGATTTGGGTCTAAACCGAGAAATATTAGAGGAGATTTGTGTGGGTAGGCATTTATCCTAGGTTATGCAGCATAGCCACACTTGCCACCTTTAATTTTGAGCCCATCCCAAGCTCCATGTGTCATATCCAAACCCCTACTGGGGAAGGAAGATGTTTCCCTTGCTCATTTATAAGTAGGGAACCAAATGGAAATGGATCAGTGCTGTGTCCTGTTGCCAGGACCTGGTGGTTGTGGTCTGGCGTGAGCATGGGGAGCAGGTCCAGGAGAGACATAGTGCCCTAAAAGTGTTCACCTCTCCCATTATGGTTGAAAGCAAAGCTGTTTTATTCAGTCATGCAAGGGTAAACCCAACAGGGGACCATCCCCAGGATTGCTTTTCTTTCTCATGCAGTCTTCCTGGGTGGGTTTTCCTTGTGCTTCAGCCTGTGTGCTTCCTTCTCAAAGCTGGGAGAAGCAGACACCCCTTGGGGCAAGGTGTCCTAGAGAGCACGGGCATGTGTCAGCCTCAAGCCTCTTACAGCCTGGCCTCATTTGCTGAGCTCTTGTTCACCTTGCAGCCTTTCAGTGGAAGGGGTTCTCTAGTGTCTTCAGTGTGTCTATACATGTGTTTTCAGGTATACACAATATTCAGTTGGGTGGAACAGTTATGCAACTTTTTCTGTCATTCCCCATAAAGAATAGGCTGTTCCATAGGCAGTTGTTTCCAAAAATCTAAGGATAGATGAGTGAATTTGCAGCATACTGACACACCTACCTCTTCTGAAGCAGATCACCAGAGTAGCTACAGCGTGGTTGAACTACTGTGGATAAAAATAATATTGAGAGCCAGTGTGATGAAGCAATTTTCTACAGTCACCCACTGTATCCTGTATTTTTGGCTGAGTTTGGGAGCCTGTTACGTGGTGTTGGCCCCTCTCATCTCTTAATCACAGGTGTTCAATGAAAAGGAGTAAAATTATGCTTATTTCAGAATAATTGACTGTGATTAAATAGCTCCTTCCTTCTGGTGGAAGGTAACTGGATCTGTGTCAAGTGTGTCTATCCCAGCTGTCATACTAGACTGTGGTCCATCCCCAAAGGGGGTCACTAATAGCACTGACAGTTTTCAGAGCCACTATCAGGAGATGCAGCTGCATATATAAAATCTCTGCTCTAAATCCCCCTTCAATACAGAAAGAATGATCTTTATTTGCCAAAAGGAGCTGCTGTTAGAGTGGATTAGTTAATGTTTCAACAATGTTTGGAAGTATTTGTAGCATTAAACTAATCTTTGTACCACTCAGTAAATAGCTGTTATTTCTTTATGGAAGGCTGCATATATGGGCTGTTATGGTGATGCAGCCAAAGGGGCTTTTGGTAATTTATTCCCATTAGGAATTGGACATACACATTTCCTGGGTGGTTTTGAAAACTTCTGCAGTCAAACCATTAGCAGCAGGACTGATAATATGAAATGTGTTGGGTTTTTTTCCCCATTTCACAGAGTGTCTTGGTGACAGGGAGCAAAGTGAGGTTTCAAGAGGGAGTGGAAGTGCTGTACCACCTAGCCAGGATGTGCACAGGTTCCAGCTCTGTTCGCTGTCTTCTATTTCAGGTGCACCTTGGTAGCCAGAGATGTAAGGGTGAATTTTAGATGCTGCAGCTAAGCTGATTTCTTCCTCCTGGCTGCAGTGAATGGTTATGTCCTCTCTGCTTCCAGCTGTGTCTTCCCATCTCCTCTCTGGCACAGGTCCTGGTGCTTGGCAGACCTTGTGCTGGGAAGATGCACCTTGATAACCTGTCAGAAGCAGGGTTGCTGTGTTTGTGGAGCTGGTTCAGTTCAGGGTATGCTGAACACCAGAGCTATGGCAAAGAGAATAAATGGGGGAGTGTGAGGGAGGGGGGCAGCTCCTTTTGGCATCAGTGATCCATTAGATTGTTTCAATCTGTACATCTGTAATTTGCATTAAGACTAAAGATGTTTCGTCTTTGTACACATTTTCACTATAAGAAAAAGATAGTTTTAGGACAGCCAAAGCTGCAAACGTGCAAATGAAAAGTTGATTAATTTACTCCCAGCATATTTGGGATCACTCTTCCAGAGAAAATCTTCTGAATAAGGCAGAGTTTTGCCTTTGGATTTTGGCCCTCACTGTAGGTGAGGCTGTAGAAATTCAGCTTCTTGCAGAATTCCTAATGCAACTGGACAGCAGAGGGGTTGTTTTGCTGAGATGAAAACCAAGTGAGGATCTGGGACATGGGAAAGAGAGGAGAGCTCATGATGCATGTGTCTATGGTTCTACCTAGGCAGTGCTAGTACAAAGCCACTTGAGGCACTGGAGAAACAGCCTATATCTATGTGTTTGTTGGCTTTAACTCTGATGATGTGCTCTGTCAATCTTGGTTTCTTTTGATTACAGCAGTTTGCCATTCCTGCTCACGCAGAGGGCGCTACATGCTGGCAAGGAACCTTGTCCAGCTGCCCCAACAGATGGGAACAGACTGTAATCCCTGACATTGCTGGGAGGCTGGAAGAGTAGAAAAAGCAAAGGGAAGCTTGACAATGTGGTCAGAGCTGTTTACTTAACCCAGCCCATTGGTGTAGCACTGCAAGTCCACCGTTCAGTAAAAGATTCCCAAGATGATGAAAATTGGAAGCTCCAATAATTACTACTAGACACAAAAGGTGCTATTTTGTAGTGTTCAGATTGCTTGTATTTGCATTCACGTATACACAGCTGGGAGATCTCTCAACTCCTCCTGGATTGGGACCCTGAGAAGCTCTCCTTCATTTGCAGGGCAAACTGTGGCTTCCTTGGAGCGCCCAGACTTTGTCCTGCTGTCTCTGTCCTGCAGACTCTTACCTTGTCCTTTTGAGAGTGGGCACTCTCACCATGCACAGTGGCTCTTGTGTGTCACTTCAACAAGCCAGGGTTGTTCTCTGCCTGGGAACACCTGTCACAGATTCAGTGCAGGTAGGAACTTGAATGAAAGCTGATGACCCTTGGCAGAGAAATGAAATACCGAAGGGTGCCTAAGAACTGGCAAAAAGTCAGTCTCTCTGCTGCATTCCATTGTTGTTTGTTCATGTGACTGTCCGATAAAGAGGAGAACCATTGTGTTATTTAGCTATGACAGAGCACTTGGCTGGTCTGAGATAAGAGCATCCTCCTCTGACATCCACCTGAACTCAAGGAACTGGTCAAAAAGCTCCCACCAGCCTTGGAGAGCAGATGAGGAGCATCTGCTGAGAACCCTGTTTATCAATTTCCCTGCCAAATATTCTGTGGTTGTCAGCTCAACACAGGTTTGTCATTGCATACTCGGTGTGACACAGTTACATTCTTGCTCCCCACAATGAGCATCCCTACGAATCCGATTTTGCTTTAGCTACTGAGATTGAAGGCAGTAGATTAAGTTTAAGGAGGTACAGGGACTTTGAGGAAGACCTTTTGATTTCCCTGACTGCTGAACAGGCTGGAGATGAGCAGGCTGTGATTTTGGTTGAGGCCTTTTCACTTTGGTACCTCTCCATTGGAGGAAACCATTGTTGTGTTCAGGTTTAAATAGCTCTTCAATAGCTTTGATGGAAAGAAGGCAGGCAAGCTACCCTCTTGAGCTGGTCTCTTCTAAACTGAGCTGACGTGCTGTCTTGGAAAATGTGACCCTGAGACTGCTGTTCTCTTCTGCCCAGGAGAAAGAGGCTTTGTGTTTCAGTAGCAAGATGCTTGTTTCCTTCATAGGATCAAGTAATGCAAAACCCCACAGCATCACAATGCAGGGGCTGTCCTGCTTTCCTCTCAGATGAAAGCATTTTTTTCCAGGTTGTTTTTTTTTTTCCTGTTCCCCTACCTTCTTTCATCTAACCCTAAATCCTAAAATATATCAAGTATCTCCTGGATTGGCACATTCATGGACACAATTCTTACATTTCTTGAGTACAGTATTTTCTTCCAGGCTTTGTGAAGTCCTCTTTGTTAGAATGAAATGCAGAAGAGCCAGATGGTTTGGCTGGAGTCCAGTTACCTAAGAAATGTAGCACCAGGACCCTATCAGAAGCTATTTCCTCTAAAAATCACTCTCAGCCTTCTTTGTTCAAATAACCGGCTTAGAGTCAACATTGAGCTGTCAGTAGGTGTTTTTTCCCCCCGTAATTAATCTACAAGGTTCAGCATGGAATCAATATAAATGACCTCACGGCTCTTTTTTTCCCCTTCTTCATTCCTCAAATAATGTTTCTCCACATGACTCCTCCTTCAGAGATGTGTTGAATCAGATATGATTTTTTTTTTTTTCCCAGTAATACTGTAGTGGAAACTTTTATGGTCTCTTGCTTTCCCTCGCCCAAAGTATCTGGGTTGTCAGAACTCCTCCAGCTTCCCTACATGTTCCCTGCAGACTCCTCCCTGGTCTGTAGTGGCTTCAGAGCTTCTGTAGCTTCTGCAACTGTTCAGCCCTTTGGGAATCAGTGGCTGCAGAATGAGCAATGTGCTGCTTAGGTGTTGGCCTGTATATCTGCTGCGTGCTCGCATGGAGAGGTTTCTATAGATACGATGTTTGTGACATGAACCTGGGGAGCACACTGTACGTCTGTCTCCCCAAAAGGACTAAAACTCATACGGCTGCTGATTCTCTGCTGTGAAGGGACATGGGTGTATTCAGTCGTTCAGTACATGTGGAGTGGGTTGGGTGGATCTCTGAGGTGATCCTGCTCTGAAAGATGGCACCAGCCACTTTGCTGCAAGAAGCAGGTTGTTCTGCTTGGAAAAGCAGTCATTTGCTGCTTTTTTCCCCCTAGGATGTTTGAGGTAATGAGTCAGTTCAGACTTGAATCAAAATCTGACATTCTTCCTTCACCAGAAAATGTAAATGAACATTTGAGTTAATTCAGTGGAGACATTCTTGTTTCGGTTCAAATAATTTCCATGTTCTTTGTCTTTCATATTCAAGTATTCTACGGTTTGAATCAGATTTTTTAATTTAGGAAATGTTTGCTTAAAAACAAATGCAAAATGAGGAAAATAATAAAGCAAAGTTGGTACATCCACCCTCATCTCTGAGAGGGATGGCAGTGGGACGGAGAAACACACATGATTGTGATCCCATGTGACAGGCAAAAATTTATCCCAGAGGCAATACGTGTCGGGATCCTTGTGATATGGAGGATGTGATTTAGCAACTGCTTAGTGTCATGCTCCAAGCTGAGTGCTCTGGTTTATGGACTTTTTTAGTAGTGAGATAAGAGCTGATTTTGCTTTCTGAACAAGGCTCTGATTGTGAGCTGCAAAGCTGGGTAGAAATCTGGCCCTGTTGACTTCTTCTGTGTGACCTGGTCGTAGCAAAGCCTTAACTCTGAGGCATCTTTCTCTCTTCAGAGTTTGTGTGTCTCAAAGGCTTTCTTTTGGTCCATCTCTGATTGCTGTTGCAGTACTGCTTCACTAAAGTAGTGTACCAAAATAATGGAGTGGAATTGGACGCTTCCTTCACAGATGTAGAATTTATTGACCTCTCGTGCCTTTGCGCTGAAGTTAGGATCTTGGGTTTTAAAACCCCTCCTTCTCCTGGCTATGTGGGAGTTTCCCCTAAAGATGTGGAATGTTTACTGCATACCAAAGGCAAGACATTATGCAGACACGAGGCTCACAACACCTACAATTTCTAAACCGCATGTGGCCTGTGTGGATTTCCTTGTGCCGAATCCACATGGAAACACAAACACATGTGGCATTTTTGTTGCTTTTCTAGGAAATCACTGAGCACAGCCCTGCAAAATAATACTTCCTACTGTTAGATCCACTGTGTGTGTGTGGGGAATGTTCTGCCTTTATGTCCTGGGCTGTTGGAGCCACATGCCAAGGCTCATGAGTCATTTACCCCAAGTGTCTGGCTTTCCAGGAAGGCAAATCCCAATTTTAGAACCTATCAGAGTCTGAAGAGCACCATGGGGAAATAATAAAGGAAAGGTCATCGAATGTTATCAGAACTGGAGGTTTCCAATGGGAATCATGTCAGGAAGTGCATGATTAGAAATAGGAGAAACTGTGTTGTGTCAAGACAGCTGGAATAAAGCCAGCAGGATATGAAGTGGCTTCAGACTCCTGTAAGGAAGGGTGAAGTGAGCTGGCAAGGTGTGAGAAGAGGGGAGTTTGGGGAAAAAACGTGAGAAATTACTGACTGGCATCTTGCTATGTGTGTTCAATAGCACTGTACTACTATCAGCTGTTCAGTCATCGCTTGGGTGAAGGGAAGGGGCATCTCTCTTGACTGCTGCCAGGTGAATATCAGCACATGTTGATGTTCCTCAGAGCTTCCTGATCTGCAGTCAGGATCTGACAGACTGGCACCCAACAAGGTGGTGGTGCTGCTGCATGCTGCTTGAGAAGGAGGTATGCAAGTGAAGGACAGGAGTGGCAGGACAGATTGCTACTTCAGGGAGATGTTCCCTATGCTGGTACCATCAGCTTCCACTTTCCAATGAAGGAGAAGTCTTCTCTTTCCCGTATGGCTGAAAAAAATGAGGGTCCTCAGGGAGCACAAAAATCTTTTGATCTTGGTGCCTACTGCAAGAGCAAGGACAGTTCACCTTAGTCTCCTACCCAAACTGTGATGTAGCCTCAGTTGTTTTGTATGATTACTTGCATAATTCTTTCTTTGGCTTTATTGAGCAAAATGCATGTGCACTACCAGCAGCTGCAGGACTCCACCCAAGGGATGGCTCCATTTCAGTGGTGAAATCACATCGGAATGCGTTTCTTATCCAAACATTAACCCCACTTAACCTGGAAAAAAAAAACAACCACCAAAACAAAACCACTCTGAGTTTGTCCTGTTAGAGAACTATTTACTAGCCTGCTTTTGTGAACAGAGGGATTTAGCTGTCCCTGCTGACCCACGTCAACTGTTTGACAGAGATCTAGAAGGCTCAGTCGTATTATTTGCATATTGGTCTGGGGGAAAAGACATCTAAGTGGAACAGAGATGTAGTTTACTTCCCTTTTCATAAAGTCCACTTCTGAAAAGCTTGCTGAAGACATATACTTTGTATGACTGACCTCTTTGCCATGCAAGCAGTCTGGTGACTTTCATGGCCTTTTCTATGTCTTTTGCAACTTCAGCAGAGCAGTTCTAGTTGGGTCTCATTTCCCTTCATGTGCCCTCAGCCTCCTTTGCTTAACATTCACTTTTAACCTTAGTATCATGCCTCATATAACTGGCCTCTATTGTTGCCTGCATGGAGGTGGTTTTTCACAAGAAACCTAGAGAGTCCAGCTTCTACTCACTTTCTCTTCCTATTTAAACTGGAAGTAATGCTCCAAAGAGTTGGTACCTAGAGCAGAATTGCAGCTGTCACCCTTGGTGACTTCAAAGTGTTAATGACTTGTACTGCAAGAATTTGGTAATGTTTTCTTACTGTGACACTGGCTATGAGTAAGCAATTGGTGCATGGTTTGCGATACCCCTGAAAAGCTCCTGGCAAAGAGCTGCATCCCGCTAAGTTCCTCTTGGGAGTGAATGCAATGTGACCAGATGCATCTCAAGACTTGATCACTCCTTTGCGTGGTAATGGAGGCTACTTGGGCATAAGCATTTCACTGGTAGGAGCGGTAAGAGTTACCAGGTGGAGCTGCTTCATCATTATATTGCCAGGGAAGAATATGAGAGGTCATTCCCATGAGCCCCACTGTTTGTTTCAGTCCAGATTGTCATTGTTAGGAATACCCTAATAAGGATATAAAAGGAGAAGAAAAAACCCACCTGAAATGGGGGCTTCAATTGGTGGCATGATTCTTTCTGGTGAGTTGTTTGTTAACAAACTGGACCCGAGTCCTGAACAGGGTGGAAATCAGATACTTCCACACTGGAAAACCAACATTTTATTAAACTATGCCATCTGATTAAATGACAACTGCAACTTATTCCCAGGGAAATCCATTTAATTAGTTGGAAGGATCCAGGATGTTTGATCTTCCAAGAAAAAGACACTTCCAGGGGCTGGTAAATATGAATTCAGGAAAGGGATTTTGTGAGGTGCTCACAACACATCTGTTTGCTCAGGCTTCTAAAAAAATCATTACAGTATTAAATTCCCTTATAAGTCTTCAAATGTAGTGAGTGCTCATTTCAGCAAGTGCTTCAGGTTCACATTTCATGTGCAGTCAGCTCATTTTTCCTATCTAGCTCCTTCATTTGCCAGAGAACTCAGAAAGATGACCCAAAACTGGTTCAGAGCTACCATGGTCCAGTAGGGAACTTTCATATCAGCTCTTGTCCACAGTAAGCTGTGGTCCATGGTCCAGGCCTCTGTGTGGTATAATTTCAGGGAAGGAGGGTTCCCTCTTCCTCTAATGATGCTGGTGGGTTTGGGGACCCATTTTCGCAGCTACAGCTGGTGTTTGGTTCCTGTGGGGATAGATGATCTCACACTTTTTCCCAGTTCCCCTCCTTTCTGTGCCCAGCTCTCCTCCATGTGTATTGCCAAAGCAGCCAGCACTAGTTTTACATTGCTGCCTGTGTTCTTGCACTGCATGGAAACAGGGGATTTGATCCATGGGAGGAATCTTCCAGCACAGAGGGTGTATGCGATTTCCACATACACAACAATGTACACCAGTGGCACAAGGCCTGATTTTGAGAAACCTGGAGCAAGGGTCGTGCTTAGAAATTTTTTGTCATTTACAAGCTATTGTTTTTAAGCCAGGTCTCCAGCCCTTCCTCGTAGTGCATTAATGAGCATGATGTAGAAATACCTCTACTCCTTTAACTCACGTTATTAGAACTTTGATTCAGATTCAGTGTTTTATTTATTAATTCAATCTTTGGTATTTAAAAAGGGGAAACTCTCCCATTACCTGTGTCATGGGTTCAGGATAATAGATTTTAGCGTCTCTGTGGCATAACAAAGCCCCCCAAACAAACCAACAAACAAATAAAACCAAAAGCCACCAGTATAGTGTATTCATAGCACTGTTATACACAGAAGCAGTTGCATGAATGGGCTGAGGTTGGGATTATTTTGGGGTAGATAGTGCCTTCCCAGTATGCCAGTCACCAAGTGATTTGAAATGTCTTCGCTCTCCTCTTTCATATACAGTTCCAGCCCTTCACCCACCTCTTCCCCAAGTTAAACATTCCCCCTTTGGTTGGGAAGTAGCTCCATGAGGATTTCTATTAGGAAGGAGGGGACAGTTAATAACAGCATTAAACCTGACCTTCTGTGTGTGCCTGAGTCTGCTTTCCCCAAAGCAGAGCATAAATTAACATTCTGGCAATAACACTGAGCCTGTTTAATTTTCTGTTTGACTAGAAGCGTTGAGAAAATGTCATGATATTTGATTTCATCTTTGTCTATTTTTTGCTCCTGCTGAATGAAGCTTATTGGGCTCTCGAGACCTAAGTGCACACAGCGTGTCTGGGAGCACATAAAGGGATACTGTCCCTCAGGCATGTGCTCCTCAGCCATGCAGGAAGTATTGGGTTTTGTGTTTGAAGCCTGGCTGAGGTTCCCTAATGGCTGTTAATCCACTGGTTTCTTTGCCTCTATCCTGTGCCAGGCCTGGTCCCACCTCAGAAATGTTGGGGTTTCTGCTTGCTTCACATGAGTGTTCAGGAGTGTGTAGGAGCAGAATGCTCTGTAGCAGATGGAGTGTGCGAGAGTGGGGTGGATTGAAGGAGTGACTGCAACAGCTAAATTTTCCTTGCTGAAACAGGGAAAAGTTGAGTGTACTTTCAAGCATGTGAAGGGGTGAGCCACTGGGAAGGAAGAGGAGCTCTAACCCAAAGGGGCTTTAGTATAAGAAGGCAGCAGAAGAAGTTGAGAAAGGTTTAAGGGTGTGCTGAGCGGATCTGCTGCTGGCGGTGGTTGTAGCTTCGCTGAAGCTCTGGGAATTCATGCCAGATGAAGACATGGCCTTGAGCATTGTTGACACAAGGAAGGGTTTCCCAGGAGAAAGAATGAATAGGCCTTAACCTGGGGAGATGGCCTGACATGTGACTATGGTCATGAATCCTAAATATAAAATGTTTGGGAAGGAAATCACAATCATCCTTCCTTTTCCTCAAGGTTGTTGAAGAATGCTCTTCCTCTGATTCCCATGCTGTTCTGACAGATTTGATCCCATGAAAAACCTGTCACAACAAGGCACTTTTCCTTTAACTCTCCTTACGTTTTTGCAACTATTCTCTCCATGCTCACCTCTGTATGCTCTTTCCCCATGGCTTCAGCTAGTCTCATTCGCTCTGTATTTACTTTTTCAAAGTGCTGGAATAAGAGCAGCAACAGGCTTTGGCAGCCTTTCTTTCCCCCTGTAGACCTCGGGGGCTGCCTGTGTGTGCTGCAGAGCTGGCAAGCACCCGTGCCCCTCTCACAGGGGCTGACGTGCAGAAGGACATGCAGACCACATGCCTGCAGCCCTGCTTTTAATGGAGGATGTAATACTCTAGTGATAGAGCAGGGCGCTGAAGGCAGCGTGATTAACCACCACCCACCACGAGGAGCATGCACACAGAGGGGCCATTGAGCACTAGGAGTATATATTATTTCTTTTCCCCACCTACTGCTCCGTGCTGAGGGATCCCAGGCACGACGGCCAAGCCCTGCTTGCTAATCTCCCCCAAAGGGAAATTGTGTCATTTCCAAAGAAAAGAGCTTTGCAAAGAGAAACAACATGGAATGGGAAGAGGGAGAAGAATATGGGGGCAGTGGAGAAAGACGATCGGGGAACAACTAAGGAGGCTGGCAGAGCAAGGGGAAGTTTCTGACCAGAAGCTAGGTGCTTCTGGAGGAGCACGTAGGTGTTTTGTGGGCACCCCTGTACCATGATACCAAGTGAGAGTAGCAGCTGGGGGTTTGTGGTTCGTAGGGACAGGTGCTGCAGAACTGTTTCAGGACCGGCAGAGGAACCTGAAGGATGGGTGCAGGACAGCCCATGGTGATGCAGACTGGGCAGGCATAAATGTGCGTGGCTGTTATGTGAAACACATCTTCAGAGGGACTCTGAAGCAGGACAGAGGAGCAACTAAACTGAAAGCATTTTAGAAGGGCATTTGCAGCCTGTCTGGTCTCACTGCAGGAGGAACCTCATGTCCTGTGCTGGTGTTTTGGTGCAGCATGGGCTGGGGAACCTGCAGACGGGTGCTGTGGGGACAACCAGCCCTCTGGAAAACGTGCATCCTACATTGTGTTATTGTTGAAAAGCTCTCAGGGTTCAGCCTGTCAGAGACCACATGCAGAGGTGATCGTGCCAGTGAAGGCTTTTCACTCCTGTGTATTTTAAGTAATGGGATATTTTCAGAACATTTACTCGTTTTAACTGCAACTGTTGGACTTGAAACGTATGCATTGAAACATATGGAGGGAGGGTTTTGGCCCATGTTAAGTGTGATAAACACAAGATCTTTTGTTATAGAAAATCGATGAATCAGGATTGCTGTGGTAGAAACCCCGTTGAGTCGCTGGTAGCTCATAGCCTTCAAGTGAGAGCTCAAAGTGATCCTTTCAGCCATCAGATATGATACAGCTTCCTCAGCTTCTCAATGTGACTTTTCATGGATTCTGTACATCTCAGGGCTTAATCCCAAGGTGGAAACAAAATGAGACCGATCAGAGTTCAGTAATGTTTTAGTAAGAGCTCCCAGACGAGAAAATCAATGAGTTTGTGAGCTTGCTTACAGTGTCTCAATGGCGTAAGCTGTTTTTAGCCTCTGTATCTCAGTGCCGTGCTGCTGTGTCTGCTGGCCAGCAAGTGACCATAGGTGCCTCCACCTTTGCTGGGGAAAGCCTCTCCAGCACAGATTTCTTCAGTCAGTTTGCAAACATGAAACCATGGTAGACAAGACCTCCAGGTGTCTAAAGAGATGCTGGCTAGAAGGCATGTGTATGAGAGGCACAGCCACCACATGCATGGCCCTAAAACCTGTTCCAACTTGTCGTTGTCCCCTGAGAGACACTGCAGGGTGTTATAATCCTGCCTAAAATTCCTGTTCAAGCTGCTTTCACAAAATGGTTTTCTCAAAGCCAAGGGCCCATCATGTTGAATGTAACATGATGTATGGTATAGTTGGAGTTTGTAGTGCCTGGGAAAAGAGGTAGGGCCTTCTAGACTGTGGCAAGGCAACACTTTACTGTGTGTCAAACACAGGAACTTGCCTGGTCCTTGAGGTTTGTTAAAGCTGTAGGACTGATTCGATGCATTTTTTACCAGGATTCAGAAATTAAGTGCCTGTTATAATGTGTACAAAACATACAGTTCTTGTGCAGTGTGAAACTTGCCAAGGTCTTAAAAGCAAAATCTCATTTTTATCAACCCCAATAGGGCATGGTATTGGATAATGGTAAATGGTAAACAGCGCTTTTTTATAGGGTTGTCTCTGTCCCATATTAACAGCTCCCCTTGCTGCAGAAAATTAATGCCTTATACTGAAAAACAGATGGGGACTCAGAATTATTTTGGTTTTGACCATGATGTAAAAACCCAGAAGCGTGAAGTAAAGTTTTTCCCTCCATCATACACTACCAGCAGGTCCCAGTGTGGAGGGTTTGTGAAGGGTCAGCTCTGCTCAGAGTGTTGAGAAGCAGACGGCTCAGCTTCTTAGGCTGCACATACTGGAAGGGATGGTGGCTCAGTCATTGATGACACTCAGTCCCTTGAGGTCATTTTGCAAGTGTGTTATTAACAATATATTCCTGGAATTTGCATGTGAAACTGCTGTAAGATCGTAGGTGTTGGACAAACCGAGGGTTTTGAAGCAGCAGAACCCTAGGGCTCTGGTTTAACATCAAGCCTGAGATGTGCTGCTACAGGCCCTGGCTGCAAGGTGTGTTTGGGATATGCACTGTAGACAGAAGTTGTGCATGGTGAAACATGAGGGCCTGGTAAGCTCTCTAAGGGTGAGAAATGCACCTGGCATTTGGCAGTGCAATATGATAGGCTTTGAGTGGTTGGAGGGAATTCAGTAATAGTGGAAACACAGAAAACAATGGCAGGAAGGAGGCTCTGCAGGTAGGGCTGATAATAGGGACCTTGCACTGCTCAGGACTGGTGCTGCTGAGACTGTATGAAGTCTGTGAGCAAGGCTGGAGGCTCTGTGCTGAGGGGGAAGAGCAGGTCTCTCAATTTGGGTGCTCTGTTTTCTGCTGGATAGCAGCAAGCCTGCCTTGGAAACCCAGCAGTGGGAGGGAAGGTCTTGCATGATAGTACATCTCTAGGGCTTTGTTGTGACCTCAGTTTGCCTTGGTGATCACCATGCCAAGGACTCAAACTTGTGACTGGGAACTGAGAGTCTCTCACCAGCCCCTTCTCCAGAACCAGCTACCCATCTGGCTCACAAAAGCTGTGTGTCACCTGCTAATGAAGCAGATGGCAGGGGAGGTGTAGGAGGAGATGCTGGAATGAGTTCCTACTCAGGGCCACGCCAACAAGCACTATCAGGATAATGTGACTGGGATGACCTGACATAGTGTTTGGGGAATGCCTAGTGCCTTGTAGATGCGATCTGCATCCAGGCCTTCTACGGTGATGCACATAAGTAACAGTGATTTAATGGCAAGTTACTGCACTGGGTGATCCACGGGCCCCTTACTGCTGCAGATGACTGAAGTCTTATGGATGACAACTCATAAATACCAAGTTATTTACTGCAGGCAACCTGTCCCAGGCAGTAAATCATACTTTCATTTACCTGAAGTTAACGTCTTCTTAGAAACAACAGTGTTGCCCATGAGCCTTTTGGAAGATGTATCAGTTTGTGAACTTGTGGCTAATGGATGGTTTGGATGGGTTCCAAGGCATCAGGAAATCAGTTATGCCAGTTCTGAGCTTGAAAAAATTATGTCAGTATTTAGTAACACTACCCAGAGGCCAGTAGAAAGATGAAGCTACAGACAAGCAGGAAGAAAATACCCCCTCCCGTTGTGCATCACTTACCTCTGGTCTGGGCTACATGATCAGTCCAGAGAGGTGCAGTGCTGGAAGCTGGAGGGATTATTGCAGAGAGCAGGACACCCTCCAGCTGGGTGTAGTGAAGTGAGAAAACAAGTCAGGCAAATCAGTGGAATACTTTGATGCCAGAAGTCAGGAAGGGGTTAGAGGCTCCAGGCTCAAGGATACAATAGCATATTTTGCACACTTAAGTTGTATCTGTAGAAAGACATATTCCTTGACTTAACCAGGAGCAAAGCAATCCAGTAACCAAGGGCAGTATTTGTATGGACTACAGTTGGAAAGGACAACAACTTGTATATGCAAAGAGTTATGTCAGGAAATCAGATATGTCAGGAGATACAGAAATGTAAAGGCCCAGTTCTTTGATCTTTTGCACCAGCAAATTGCTGTGAAACAAAACCAGAACCACTGCTGCCTGTACCCTTGGATAATGCACTTTCAAGATTTCTTTCATTCTCTATGGGAAATGAAATCTGTGGCAAGCACAGCTGCTTTGCTAAATGGATTGAGTGTAGCTGTCTGCCTGATGTACTCCTTGGGCCTGATGGAGTCTTCTGACAATGTCAAAAAGAGGTAAAAAAAGAAAGGCAAACCACTTGCATTTTGTACCCCTGTGGATAAAGCAAGACATGGTGAACCTATTTCATTTTTAACATGAATGCAGACTTAAAGCATATTGCTTGGTGTGTGCTTTTTTCTGTAAAAGCCAGTAGTATGGGTTTTCTTTGTACACTTGGGAAGTGTCACACACAGGTGAACGATCCCACCAGAAAATGTCACTAGCACTTACACCAAACTGGATTCTTCCAGGTCATTCTTGCAGCAGTCCTTTGCACTTTGCATGGCAGCTAATTGCGTGCTGGATGAACTGGTGCCCCTTTCACAGCCAGGCTGACAAAATATGGGGAGAGGTGCACGTGTGCAGAAGCATGGCTTCTGCACTCTACTCTCCCCAAGAGTTTGGGTAGGATTTGCTCAGTAGTTCTAACAGGGAAAAAATGGGTGCACGATGGCTTGAAGGTAAATGTACTTTCCTTTTATTTGATATTTAAGTGATGAATTCAGAGTACCTTTTTGCTTTTATCTGGAAAGGGTTTAAATTGGAACCTGGTTTTGCTTCAGATTTGTGGGGGTTTGTGTGTTGTATACACCAGGAGAGCACTTCCTTCCTTCCAGAGCTCTAGTTATCTCAGCTTTCTGAATCCCTATTTTCTTTCCCATTCTTTGTGTACCATGTCTATACAGTTCTCAAGTGCTTCAAACCCTCAGTGATTTGCTACTTGGGTTTTTATCATCTTGTACACTAATCTTTTCAGCAGTTGCACTGAAGCCTCTCTGTTTCAAGTGTAACCAACTGTGAATTATAACTCAGAAGAGCATGAATAGACCATGTATATAGAAAGAGACAATTTTTGATACACTGCAAGCAGCAAAGTAGATTTGTGTCAGTGGAATTCCTTGTAATACAACTACTAATGGTCCTGGTACAGATCTAAGTGAACAGAGCCCAAATCAGAGAGGTGTTCAGGATGATAACAGAGGGTATAGTGAGCATTAAGTATCAATGATCTCCAACCCTACCTAGAAACCTTGCTAGTTTGGGCTGTTGTGCAGTGTATTGTGTCCCATGTAGTGGAACACGCTTGTGAGGTGGGCCAATGCCAACCTCTTATGAAGTTTAACCATGCCAAGTGCAAGGTCCTACACCTGGATCGAAGCAATCCCACGCGCAGCCGGAGGTTGGGCAGAGAAGAGATTCAGAGCAGCCCTGCAGAGAAGAACTTGGGGGTGTTGGTCTATGAGGAACTTAACATGAGCCGGCTTCAGTGTGCGCTTGGGACCAGAAAGCCAACCACATCCTGGGCTGCATCAAAAGGAGCGTGACCAGCAGGTCGAGGGAGGTGATCCTGCCCCTCT
>JAOEHY010028429.1:0-21191 GCA_025447955.1 Psilopsiagon aurifrons
GGCTGCATCAAAAGGAGCGTGACCAGCAGGTCGAGGGAGGTGATCCTGCTCCTCTACTCTGCTCTCGTGAGACCTCATTTGGAGTATTCTGTGCAGTTCTGGTGTCCTCTACATAAAAAGGACATGGAACTGTTGGAATAAGTGCAGAGGAGGACCATGAAGATGATCGTGAGACTGGAGCACCTCCTGCATGAAGATTGGATGAGAAAGTTGAGGCTGTTCAGCCGGGAAAAGAGAAGGCTGTGTGGAGACCTCATAGCAACTTTGCAGTATCTGAAGGGGGCCTATAGGGATGCTGAGGAGGGACTCTTCATTAGGGACTGGAGTGACAGGACAAAGGGTACCAAGTTCAAACTTAAACAAGGGAAGTTTAGATTGGATATGAGGAAGAAATTCTTTACTGTAAGGATGGCGAGGCACTGGAATGGTTGCTCAGGGAAGTTGTGAATGCTCCATCTCTGGCAGTGTTCAAGGCCGGGTTGGACAGATCCTTGGGTGATATGGTTTAGTGGAAGGTGTCCCTGCCCATGGCAGGAGGGTTGGAACTCGATCTTCAGGTCTTTTCTAACCCTAACTATTCTATTATTCTATGTTTCCTCATATATATATATACACACATACACATTTCAGGCAAGTGACTGAAGGGGATTTCTTCAGAAATGAAGTAATAATCTTGCTCAGGATGCAGTAGGATTGCAAATGCTGATGCTAACCATGATACAACCCTGCAACAGATCTCTCACTCATATACATGCCTGCCTCCTTCCTAAGAGTCATAGCATTTTCAACCCAACTCAGTTGGTCCATATGATGCATAAGCAAAATACACATACCTAAGCTCATAGACCATCATGTTTCCATGAGCATACAGGCTAAATCCTTCATGCACTAACACATCTTTGCAGCATTTTGCTTCAAAATTCCCAGAAGAATGAGAAATATCCCTGTGATTAAGGCATTATGGAGGAACTACAGGATCCATCCCAAGGCACAGAGAACCATGTAATGGTCCTCCTGATCTTCAGTCCTCCTCTATGCATTGACAACAATAATACGATGAACAGTGGAGATTCTAATACTTCAGAACAAAGTGGCATAAAGGCTTAATGTTCTAGAGAAAGGACCCACCCGGGAACAATGTTTTCCAAACCCAGTTGAAGAGGTACCCTTAGAGGTCAAAATGTTTTTGCACTTGACCCTAAGGGTGCCCTAAGTGATTTATCTCCATGTGTGTCTTCTGAGCAACTGCTTAGCCAGACTGGACTGAAAAATATTTTCAATATGTTCAGTCTCAATAGCTGAGGTAGTTTGCTGCTGCAATATAAGCACACAGTCAATGAACTGAATATTGCTTAGAAATTCGCTTGTGCTTTGGAATGTATCTCTTACATTTCAACATGCAAGATGCACAGTGAGAAGACTAAAGTCAAGACCACTTGGTAGGGCTAGTTCCATTGTCTCACTTGAAGACTCTTCAGAAAGGTAGTCTATAAGCACAGGATAGAAATCTCCTGTAAGAGGAGATACAAGAAGCAGCTGTGAAAGAAGCACTGCGCAATGTTTCAAGGTATACAAGACACTTTTCAGGGTACAAGAAAGGTACTATGAAGGACAACCATTCCAGAGATGGTGGTGTGGAGGTAAAGCTAAAGCTAGAGACACAGAATCTGCCTTGCCAGGCACCTGATCCTAAAGAAAAAGATTTGATAGATTTAGCACCTCAGACAAAACTCAACTTCAGCTTCCAAAAGAGCAGTGTAGATTATCTTTCAGGGCCTCAGCAGATTTTGAAACTGAGCTGAATATATAACATATATTCGCTTTATATTTGGTGCTAAATAAAACATATGGAAACTTACACATGACTGAATGAAACTGTCTTTATCAAACTTCACATGAACAGAAATGGACCTCAGTCTCACTTCATCAGTCACCACATGGACTTGCACTACTCTTACTCTTACCAAAGTTTGACTTTGAGAGCACTGAAAATCCTAGTTCAACCAGTCAAGAGACCCCGTGGTAAGCCAAAGTTTCCATTTTCAGTCCTTATATCTCTGATTGAAAAAAAGATTAACTTACAAGCACCAGGCAAATTATACTGTAAGCATACATTGCTTGTTTGCCTCTTTCTACAGATTAAGTAAACACTCCTTATTCAGTAATAAGATGTTCCCATCTGAACATGCCATCGCTCTGAATTTGCACTAGTTACACATCTCAGCAAAGGCTAAGAACATTTTTTCCTAAAATATCCAACATCTTCTCCTCTGTTCAAGTACAAAACATCTTTCCATGGATACTCCAAAGTCCTACAGCAGATTAGGCAACCAAGATTACAGAGAATATTAACAAAACCATAAGGCTTCAACTTCTAAAACAGGCAAGGGCATGGAGGATGAAAGAGGGAGGACAGGAGAGAGGTTTCCTGGACAAAATGCCAAGATTACCGCAGAAAAGTTTGTTCTGGACATAGCTTGTGCTATACTTGTTTTGTTTTGGACACATCTTCTGTTCAAAGACAGCTACTGCAGTATCTTTGGAGACTCTCTTGCACCTTAAACTAAAGCACACTCGTTTTTTGGAACAGTCTTCTGCTCCTTTCTCCTTCTCTTTTCTTCTTCCCCCAAGATTACTAAGCAAGAAATCTCTTCACCAAGAGTGAACTGCAAGAGATAGAAACTATCAGCCTTCTTTCACACTTTGGTATATGCACTATAAAATGTGTCTGGAAACTGCATTTCTGTTTCTTATGCTATACCTACTGCACTTGAGAAATACAGCTTTCTTCTCAGTTAACTGCAATATAAAGATTGTTTCCGGGACACAGAAGTTTGGGTAGACTACAGCTTCCCTTCTGTAAGAGGCCCAGCTGGAAGTGTCTTCACAAGATCTACAAACCAAGCAAGTGACGAAGTGCCTCTCCATCATACCTTCTTTTTCTCTGCCTTTTCTTTGTCCTCAGCATCCCGCTGCCAAACAGTTTTCTATCAAAAACAAAAGGGCCTCTTCTTATCTCATGATGATTACCACAATGCTCCACAGCCTTAAAATCTCTGTGAATTATATAATCTGGTAGGGAGGAAACATAGCTCCTACATGCAAAGATTTAACAACTGTTTATTATACAAGGATACACATCTTCTACTTTAGTACAACAGCATTTTAAACACTAACAAGTGAAGAACCCAAGAAGTTATGCGAGGTCTCAGCAGACTTACCATGGCTTATTGGCTGCTGGGGGATTGGAGCAGTGCAAGTACCAGTCAGGTGGCAGCATATGCTGCTGGAGAGGACTTACCTGTCACAGCAGTGTAGTGCTCCAGTAGGTCTTGAGACAAAAAGACAAAATCTGCTACTTTTCTGACTTTTATCTGGTTGCAAAAGCATTACCTTTGTTTTCAGGTTGCTGTTTTATCAGGAAAAAGTGATTGATTTATTAAGAAGCATTTGTTTCCCTTCATAAAAAGGATAGTCAGAACCTTTTCAGCATTATGCTCTGGTTGTGCTTTATCTTACTCTAAATGCTTTGAAATGTTTCTACTGCTCTGTTAATTCTCATTTCTGGATTTGTCACCTTGCTCTGAGCATGCGTGCTCAAGTTCCTCAAGCTTCCTTCTTAGATAAAGGAAATAACAAAACCACACATCACCTTCGTACAAGAACAAATATGTATAGCACTGCAACAAACTGAATGTCATCACAAAAACAAACAAACAAAAAACCACTTTATAAACCTCTACCAAATTCTCTGATGAAGCTTTTTTGTGACATCACTTTCACCAGACTGCTCTTTAAACAGGCCAAGCATAAATGGCAAAGACCTCACTGAAATGCAGCTAAATTGTCATCATCTGCTTAGATATAGTGCAAGACTACACTATACACAACTGCACAACTGACTACAAGGATGGCTTGACAAGGTGCCATCGCTCATTAACTTTTCATTTAACTCCAAAATTACAGAGGATTCTTCTGTAGTATCTACAGGCACTTCCTACCACCACAGCCAAAGAAAACAAAACAAAACGAGCAAGGCCGGCGCCCACCAGGTTGGCCTCCCTGCTTTGCCAGCCTGACATAAGCTGAATCTATCTCTTTGATCCTCTTCCTGCAACACCTGGATGACATTTCATGTGGAGTATTTGTAAGGTCACCAAGACCTGGAATCTGGGATGCTGGAGGAAGTAGGCTCTTCAGGGTTACTGACTTCTCTGATCCTGTTAGTGGCATGTGGTATTACTGTCCTGTGATAATGGAAAAGAAAATACTTAGGGTAAAACCTAACTGCTAGCATCCCTCTTCCAGGCAACTAACAAACTGAGCCCACCTGGAGCTTGAGCAACATGCTGCGTTGTTCAGCTTGGAGACAGAAGACCAGGCTTGCTTATTCTGGTGAATATAGTAAACACAATGTCTAGAAGATCAGATGCAACAAGGGAAATTTGGTTTCAGTTGTGAAACAGCATTCAAGTTTCACATATTGTGTTCTAATACAGGGGATCATGCATCTTCATGAAGAAAACTATTTCCAGGAACACCACGAGCAGCAAGAGGCACAGACAGCAAGAAGCACTTAAGCTTTCGTTTCCATTTCCTCCTCACACATTAACAAAAGCAAAGGCAGTACCTGTCTGTTTGCAGGTCCTTATTTGTAAAACAATCAAACTAAGTCTCCACCCCACAAAAAACATCCAGAACACGCAACACCCTACCCCTAGATACATTACTCTCTCAACTTTCAGTAAGCAAAAAGAAAACATAACAAATCCTCATTACTGGGAAAAGGGAGTGGCAGACAAGGAAGAAAAAGACAGTCTAAGGAATTACGCCACAGGACACTCACCAAGTTACTCCAAGTGCATCAAATGCCATTTCATGGGTGTAAGTGAACTATCTTAAGGCAGGCAACCTATTGAAGAACTCTTAGGTACACATACATGTTGAGTATGCTGCAACTAATGTCCAAGAACAATACCCCAAAGCACTTACTCTTTCTGGTTTCAGAAGCAAAAACCATTAGGCGGTGCTTGCTGCTACTTCCCTAACTGGTCCATGAGCACAGCCCAATTATCCCAAAGGATCTGATATGAATTTTGCTGGGTTGCCGCTCTCTTGAATCCCTACTGCACACCATGGCTTAAGATTATGAAACAAAACCAAAACTTCCTCTAAAAGGGTTCGTGAACCCGGGTCACACAGCCTAAGCAATACTAAGCTTCACCTAGAGGGCAAAGTGTTTCAGAGCACTTTTTTTCTGCCTGGCATCTTCTAGAAGAGCCCTGCAAAAGGAGGAAATGCCCTCATGCAGCATGTAAGGAGAACAGCAGGTGGGATGACTTTGGGATGGCAAAGATAACTTAGAGCTCATCCAGTACTTGCTGAAACTCAGCCAGGTAGGAACTGGCTGTCAAAGAAACCACAACGATGGCACTATCTTTTTGTTTGCCTTGCAGAATTATGCAAAGGCCAGCAATTAGCTCCACATTCCCCAACAGGATCTTCCCAGTACCCAACCAAACAGCAAGCTCTTCATCTGACACTGAGAAAAAAAGCTCCTTCTCTCCAACTTGGCTTCGGCAACAGCCTGAAGCGCTAGAGACAGCCTAGCAGCCAGGCACCGGCACCTCCAGCACAGGGAGAGGGCCAGGCGGAGACAAACGGGTTGTGCGCTGCGAATCTCCTCGGTGGCTGAGCTGCACCACGCCGTTACCTTCAACCCACGCTCACGGGCCCGCCGGAAAGCCACACCTCTCCTTGCTGCGGGGAATGGAGAGCCCCTGGGGTAGAATGACCAGAGAAAGAAAGACCCAGCGAAGCGGCAACAGCTAGCTACAGCTCCTCCGCTTGCCCACCGGGGCCCTCCGAGCCCTCTGCCTGGAGGCAGAACGAGACGGGTCCGGCCGACACGACTCCGGCCGCGGGCGGCAGAGCGCAGCCCCGACCACAGCCTATGCCGCTCCGAGCGGCTCCCGGCGCCTACCCACCCCTCATAGCCGGAGCCTCGCTAGTGGAGAGGCGGGGTCTCACCTGCCCACCGGCCCCGCCCGCAGGAGGAAGCAGCTGCCACCTGCCCGCCGGTCCCAACGCAGGTGGTGGAGGGTGGGGTCTGTCCCGAGTGAGGGGGATGTCTGGGGCCCGCACCTCAGCGGATACCGAGGGATGCCCACGGGAGACCCGATGTTTTCTCTTTTTCCCCATACATGCAGTGTATGTACCTTCAAGAGCTGGGGTGGATGTGCAGGAGAGGAGCGCAAGGGCAGCCTGAGAGCTTCTGAAGGTGGTGGAAAGCAGCAGCAGTCTATTCGGTTTTTTCATGGGTGCCAGAACCAGGCCTTTTGTCTCTGCAAAATTAGGGACAAGACCACTTTTGGTGCCATAGAGGGTCCAAAGTGGTTGCCTAGGTCTTAGTAATTTATAAAGCTTAGAACAGTTGTGTATTGTTTTCTGCTGTAGGGGTTATGATACTGAGCTGCCTTGGTTTTCCTTTTGGCCCAAACTAGAAGAACACAGATGTTTCCTCTCTTGGCAGTTGCCGTGGTTTAACCCCACCTGGCAGCTAAGCACTGCAGAGTAGTGCTCTGAATGTCCTCCCTTTTTTCTTCTTCCCCTAGCTTTATATGCTGAACCATATGTCATATGGTATGGAATGCCCCTTTCGTCAGTTGGGGTCAGCTCCCAGCTGTTGCTCCTCCCAACTCCTTGTGCACCCCTAGCCTAGAACAGCAGAAAAAGTCTTGGCTCTGTGTAAGAACTGCTAGCAATAACTAAAACATCCCTGGTTTATCAACACTTTTTTCAGCACAAATCTAGAACACTGGATTACTAGCTACTATGAAGAAAATGAACTCTCTCCCAGCCTCAACCAGCACATTCACCACCCTTTATTCCATACTGTTTACATCATGCTCAGGTCCCACACTGTCCAATTAACTCATTAACCACCATTCCTCATCCTTTGATATAATACAAAGATATAATTCCTTAGTCTATGAAACACACCTGTAAAATGTCCTTAAAATGCCCAGTGTCTACAAAACGTCCACTGAGTTCATTTAGTCCACGACTTTGGATTCCGTTGTGGTGGTCACTCAGGACAAGGGATATGGTGTGTCGTGTGGTGTTACTGGACACCAAACACAGCTCAGGTCAGGACACTGCACTTGTACTGCTTCTTGTAAGGCTTGTCCTCCAGGATGATCCTTGGGGTCTCTTCCAACCTGCTATTCTACAATTCTATAATATGTACCAGACGCAGGTGGAGAGACTCTGCTATATACATTTACTCCTTTAATGCATGTTTTAAACAGTCCAACCATTATCCATGCGGTGTTGTGTAAATAACTAGAAACATTAAAATTACCACAAGAGGTCACTGTTGTGCAATATATGTGTATATCTGGAGGCGCTCATTGCATTTATGAGAATATGCTGTCAGCAGCTTACGAAGGACAGGCAGTGACCGAACCCTTGACCCAGGGAAGGAGCATATACCATCGCCAATACCAATTCTTAAACCCGTGCTTGCTGGTAAACTGTCACCTTTAGGCGTAGCATGTAAGGCCCCTGTACAAAGGTGAGTACTGTATGTCTATTGTCATGAAATTGTATCTGGCTTAACTAAGGAGAATAAAATTACTGAAGTTGTGGCACATATAGAAATGCCCATTGAATACATGAAGCCTCCTTATTCTTCTAGCCAGGATGCCTGAATTCAACTCATCCATCAGATGGTGTGTGGTTTACTGGCAGGAGCGCCCAAAAAAATACAGTGTAAATGGCAAGGAATGGCCACTACTGTATTTGTAGCCAAAGAACCCTTAATAATTGAGCAAATAAGAGGTTATGTTCAATTAATAGAGGACTGTGCTGTGCTATTAGCTCTCAGAAGTAGGGCACAGGCCATGTGTACTCTTTCCTATGCTGTATGGCATAATGCTACACAATAGCTAGAAAACTGGGCAAATTCCCCATGTATCTCGTATCTAGAGAAGCAAATATTGGGATCAAATATAAGATATTGCCAGCTGTCATCTTGTACCTATAGGGCATGTAGCAGCACACCAGAAAATGATGGTATTTGCCTAACAATTCAGGACTCAAGGCTTTTTTTCTGCCTTGGTTGCTGAATGGCTGCATGAATGATTTGGACACACTGGAGCATGTGACTTGCATCAGCATGCCAGAAATTGAGGTCGTTTTATTACTAAGAAACAAGCAGATAATATGACCAGTGGATTTGATCGTAAAAAAAAAAAAAAAACAAAAAAACAAAAAAAACCAAAAAAAAACAAAAAAAGGATTCTCTTGTCTAAAATCAACAACAAGCAAACCTCAGGGCAGGGAAAGTCCTTTGACATGTACTTCTGAGGGATGGAAATTTACTATGACCACAGCTGAAGTAATGAGTGGTTTGGATAACGTTTACCTTGCACACACTGCATCCAGATTGCAAACTGTAAAAACTGCATAGTTAGGGATCTTTCCAGGGCATTAAGAACATTAGATTGGGCACAGAAACATTGGATTCTATCAACTTAGAAATCATTAGTAATAAAGTGTCCAGGCTAGGACCATTAAGCAAACAAGATATAATTGTCAGACTATGGACATAATAAATGGAAAGGATGCAACTGCCAATACCTTGACTATTATCCTAACCCCTTGTAAAAAACTCCAGAAGATTTTCAAGGATATGCATGCTGGTGTTTACATTTTTTTTTCCAATACCAGCAGTATCATTGCTTCTGTTACCATGCAAATCTTTATTATAAATGAAGATGAAAAACAAACCAATTGGATCCATAGTGGGAATTCTGCCATGTTAGGGACTATACTATTTTATTTGTGCTAGTATTGTAAACTCCATTTTATCAAAGCTTAGGGGTAGCAAGCAAAAGTAGTCTGTTAAGTGGATCTATTTATCACTGCACCATAAATAGAGGGAAAGTAAAGAAGAATCCTTTTACAAATATGGTCCGCTCTCCATTATTGTAGCTAACAGAATATGTCTGTCAGTTCAAGGGACCAAATGCATGGATAACAAAGCTTAATCTATATTCATGGATGCAAAATGGGGATACTACAAACATTTAGTAATACAAGACACTCGTAAGAACAATACAACCTCAGGCACCTGCTGTTTAGGCTAAGTGTATGATAACTGCATGGTTGTACTTCAGTGAAAGTTGGGTTGTATATGCATTGGTTTTGTTTTGTGATGTTCTGTGTAATGATAGAATGACTTCAGAGAAACCAAAAACCTAATTCACATTGCTGCTGGAGGAATATTGGCCTACAACTTGGACAGGTTTCTTAGGACCAATATGCAACATGGTACCTTCTCAAACTGAAGAACTTGTAATTTTAATCACCAAATATAAAAAAACAACTGCTTATCAAAACCAGGTTACTATTGCTATCAGGTATGATACTGACCAGATTGTCAAGACTGCAACAGGATTTGAACAAACTTCTGGGCATCATTAATATGACATTTTTATGAGTTATGCACTATCTGCAGCTGGCATAATACATCTTATGTTGCAGCTTACACTCATTGTATTATTCTGTATTTTGTCAATTTCCTATTAGGATGTTTATATATCCAGATTTATTGCTGACATCACCATGTTGAAAGTATGTTACCTAGGAACAAACCATAATGCTAGACTTCTATGAGAGTGCTCAAAGATTTTTCTTATGCTCACCCTCAGTGAGGCAAGAAGAGTAACAGTACCTCCTCTCACAGAGGCACGGGATTTACATATGTCATCCAGAATCTTCTACATGGCATTGCTGGCACTCCATTGACTGTTATTTTTTTTAGTACGGGATAGGTTTTCGTTCCATTCTTCTCTGCTCTAAGTATGGCTTACCTATAATAGGACACAAGTATTTATAGGGAGCTAACACCTGTAGTTCTATGAAAATTGTCATTGTATGTTGACAATAATAGAGAACTTCTGGTTTTGTCAAGCTTTGATGACAAGCTATGGCTTGCTTTCTCTTCTGCAAAATCCCATAACATTAAACATAATAATTGATTAGTGGAAAGAGAAAAGATGAGAGGAATTGAAGAGCTTTACATTTCTTAACTTCATTTCCTATTTTTGGACTGGGTGGCTTACTGAGATATCAGCTTTCACTGAACAAAAAAATTTCCTTCCTTTGAGAGACTGGAGTCGTGTCATCATACTGTTTCTTGCTTGACAAGTGTATATTAACTTAAATGTTTTGTTTCATCTGCTCCTTCTGGTGCCTTTGTGTTAACACCAAGTGATGATTAAGAAAGGTCTCTTTTGTATTTTCTTCCAGCTTTAGAAGTCACGATCACAGACATACTGTATGATAATAAGGTATATGATTTCAACACTTTTTTTTTTTTTCCAACAAAAAGAATGAGAGTTAGTCATATGCTAACCACCATAATTCGTCTCAATAGAAACACTACAGAAAAGCATAGTCAAGCTCGCAATCTCCCATACATGTATCAGTTTTTTTCTGTGGTAGCTTAAGCCATTCATAATTCAAGTTTCTCTTTTTTATAAAATACATTTTTTATACAGTCATATGAAGGAAAGCATGTCAGTTTTCTGCGCTGCATAATATTCCCCAGAGAAATTATATAACTTATCCAATTATTTGCAACAAGCACTTTTTCCTTAGACTTAAGTCTACCGTGTCATTGGGGTTTATGCCAGGAAGTGATCACTCCCGAGCCAGTTATTTTGCACCAGTTTTAATTCACTGTTCATTGCCAGAGTAAATAGCACAATCTTACTGAACAGCACTGGGAGTGAGCAGTGGTGTGATACCTCTGCAACAGCCCTTATGGTTGTACTGATACGAGTAAACTAAAAGAGTGACCCTGGAACCTGTTAACTGGCATTACTTTGGTCCACACTCTTTCTACCTGTAACTAGTATTAGCTCTTTATTAATGTGATATTTCCCTTCCTACAGCTTGGAAATTATAAAGGATGGCCAATTATTGGGCCAAGCTTCCCAGCGAAGTGATGTAATCACCGTCCCTGGAAGCGTTAAAAAAGCATGTAGATGAGAACCTTAGTGACATGTTTTAGTGGTGGCCTTGGCAGTGCAGATGTAAAGGTTGGACTTGATGATCTCCTGAGTTTAGGGTCTGAACTGGGCCATGTGGAGCCTATTGGGAGGGGAGGGTTGCCCCTGAGGATTGGTGGGTGGGTGTCTCATTCAAGCATCATCAGCAGTTGAGTCAGCAGGGAGTGACATCGTGGGCCCAGTGTCAGCTATGGCAGGTGAGAGAGACTTGCAAATACATCTGTAACCAGCATGGGGTTATATTCTGTGAACACTAACTTGCAGGTGGGGTGTAGTTGTCTTGGGAGTCTGCAGCAGTGAATTTACCAGCAGAAGCATCTCACACCAAGTTGACTTTTGGGCTTAACAAAGGTCTCAACCATGTTTAATTTACCAGCATAGACAGTGACTCACATGACTCTAGTACAAACTGCATCTCTTCCTCACTGCTTATCTGCTCAATTCATAGGATGTAACTATGCCAAGGAGATGTGACAGTGCCACTCCATGCTGTAAAAGAGAGCTCTGAGCCCTGCATGACTATCTCAGTTAAACACTCTTTGTGAGGACACATCTCAACGCCCATGTTGTACAACTTTGTTGAATAGTGTGGATTTTGAAATTAAGCTGATGCACCACAGAGACAGCTTTTGCTGGGTGAGCTCCCTGGCAGCAGGAGCTTGTAAGAGGTTATCACCTACATTTCGGTGTCTGAGAAGAAATAGCAGGTAGTACCTGGGACACTGTATGCTTATTGGTATTCAGATTGTACCTTAATTATATTTTTGTGATCTAAGATTAAATATTTTCTGCTTCAGCTTTTCCTTTTAAGTGAAGTTGAGCAATCACTCCTTTGTTTCATCTGCTGCAGATTTTGACTGGTGCAACATATAATCATCTGGAAGAGGTCTACTGTTCTTCTGGTTGAGTGGGATTTAAACAGGAAAGCTTCAGCAGTCATAGCAAAATGATCAAGTGTAAGAATATGCTTATTTTTGGTTTGCACAGGAGGAAGAACTCAACTTTTTGTTCAGCGTTAAAATTTGTTCCTTCTGCTCCATACACAAATGAAAGTTTCTGGATATTAAGATTTTCCTTTTTTTTTTTTTTTCTATCCAAGTTAGTCTAATGAAAAAATGTACTACCTTCTCTTAGTGCTCAAGAACTTTTATGGTCTTTGACTAAAACCCAGCTTCCAAATTCCCCAAAAATTGTGTTTAGGTTTCGTCTACAAAAACCATACAGTGTTTATTTGCCAGTTCTAAAAGCCTAAATGGACACAAATCCAAACTTTCTTGAGATTATCTCACAGGAAGGTAGAAATTTCCGAGACGATAAACTTTGTTTGAAGCTGCTGTAGCCCACTTTTGTTTTGGGTGAAACAGCATGCCCACACTGGAAGAGCTGAACTACAGGATTCTCTCCAGGAAACACATTTCTAAAGCTCTAATGATAAATGCTGTGAGAGTTTTGAAATATTTGTAATGAATCATTCAGTGCTACATATTGGCCTCCTCTTTCCGACTGAGTCATAATTTTCAGTAGGAGGAAGTATGGGCAAAATGAAACCTTATGAACCCCTTCTGCCTTTCTCTGATGATTGGTCTACTGATTATCGGAATTAATTAAAAGCCTGCTAGCAGGAATTGAATTTGGCAATCAGAAAAGGGCAGCTATCATCAACTTCAATGGTAATTGCAATAATGAGAGCATACAGAAAAGGCCCTTGGTGCCAGGTACAATAGATAGATGAATCTCAGATGTCAAGCTTCAAAATTACAAATGAGAAAGCATCTGCTTAGTTGCTAACTGAACTTAAAAACATCTGAAATTCACCAGTCAACTCCCAGAGAAGTTGCAGGTTCTATATGTGCTACAGCTGAAGTTCTGCATCTGCTAAAATATCTCCTGGCTAAGCTGAGTGGGGATGCTGAAACTAGAAAGAGTAGCAGCAAAGTCCCAAGCTATGTCTGGTTTTCCTTAAGATAGTAGTGTCTGTGGCTATCATTCTGTCATGAACCTGTGGCTTGCACACTGGTTAGCAATGCTGAGAGTACCCTTTGCCCATAAAAGCGACAAAGTCTTACAGCTGCAAAGATGAGGTATTTCCATAGGTACAAATGTGTTACCAGAAGATAATGCAAATATCGTGGAGCTAGCAGGACAACAAGCAAGAATAGCCCTAGGTCCATGATCTCTAAGACAATTTTATGCTAGACAGCTTTAGAGTCAACAGAGAATAGAGAAGTTTTAGCATAGATGAGAATCCAGAAGTCCCGCTGCTCGGCAAATGAATTAGGGCACTGAGTCCCATGATTTCAGCCTGCGTTGTTGCAGAATCACTGAATCAGTGCTTGAACTGTGTCTATGGGAGAGGTACTCAGGAGCAACGCTGACACTTTTAGCAATCCCTCTTGAAAAAGGAAAAAAAAAAAGGGAAAATAAAGGAGGGGGCAAAATGCGTTGCTCTTCTGCAGACTGTCAGGTGCCTTATGCTGTGGAGAAAGACACTGTGTTCATTCTGTTATTAACGTTAAACAGTTCCCTGGTCAACATGCTGGATTTTGGAATATTTTCTGAATTGCCTAATTCTAATTGTGCAATGCACAGGGATCACAAGTACATAACTGATAACTTATATTTCTATTATTGCATCTAAATCCAAATTCCTACAGTCATAGCTTCATTTCATTTCCTCTGTAATCTTTAGAGTATAGAATGCATCATTAAGTAGCATGAAAGTTCTAAGTATATTGCATCCCTGTATTATCTTCAAAATATTTGTGTACTCTCAGGCAAACAGAAGTTATACCAAAAAAAAAAAAAAAAAAAAAACCTGCAGAGAAAAAGTCACACTGTAAAATGTCCAACTGCTTCTAAAATAACATCCTGTAAGAGCTCATATAAGGACTAGAGAACAAAATGATGCCAGTAAATTCTATGTGGTGGCTCACAATTGGGAAGGTTTTAGAAGTTCTTCAGATCTTGTTTTGTAGTTGATCACATTCAAATACAATCCTTTTAATAACATGGTTGCAATAACTCAAAAAATGCTTCAGGGAATCTTATTTACTTCTGTCATTCATTTTTTGCATCTTTTGTTTGTGTGGGTATGTTTTTATTTTTACATTCTTGATGAATATTCTTTTCTCCCATAACAGATAAATCTAGAGAATTTGATATAGAAAAAGGTAGAAAAAATCCATTAAATTTCCTGAAACCAAATTTTTATTTGCCTAGAATGATATTGCTACACAATGTGTTGCTTTTCTGTGATTCAGAAGCTCGTGTGAGTCATCCATGATTTCAAAGGCAGTCCCAAGAGCAAAGTCAAGGAAATATTTTGGCACCATTTAGCCCTGCTCTGTCCTTTGAGTCCTAGATGAGACAAAAACGGTAAAAAGGAACACAGCAAATGAATGCCCTTGGAATGAATAAAATGGCATGCATTTATGTCTTTTCTTTAATATCTTGAATTTTAATGATACTACCAAGAATGAGATTCCCTTTACTTTTGTAATTATAAAGGAGAGCAGATGGTGAAGGCTTAGATTAAAGTGTTAATTAAAACAGTTTACACAGCCAAGCCTCTGCTTGAATAAAGTACGCCAGGAAGATACAAGATATGAGTGAGTGCCCAATTCTAGTGAATTATTCTTAAATAAAGCTATCTTGGAGCAAATTCATCAGAGATACTTAACATCATGTCAGTGAAATATCTTCGTCCTGAACTCATGAAACAAGCAGTAGACTACATGTTCTAAATGTATGTTTCTAGAAGTGAAAACAAGTAAGAAAGTGAAAACAAGTCTAGAAGAGAAAACAAGTCTAGATTCACTAGGAGGATTTGTATAACTGACTGCCTTAATAAGCATTCAAGTAAAAACATTGAACCTTCAAAACCCATAGCTTCATATACATTTGTCAGCAGGCACATGCAAGATAACTTCTGTGTGGGCTATGTGGAGCTGAAGGAATGCCAATACACCTTTGGGATTCATATCGTTAATTCATACGGGTGACTCAACACAACACAATTGGTTCAACGATAGTGCCCAAGCCTCCCATCTTCATAAAAAATAGTCTGAATGTAGCAACTGTCAGTCTGCTGCACTCAGCTGTTGGAAGAATTCAGACCGATTACAGAAGACCAAGTCTTAATGGGGTTTTTGCTTGATTTGGGACAGAGGTCCTTAAGTCCTCAGCAGCACATCATAGCCACCTAGATATTTTGTAATCAGGTATGAAGTTGTTCACTGGAGCAAGGGCCAGAAGCCAGTTGTCCATATAGCCTTTGAACTGATCAGCTGACTTCTGTCTCATTTCGTTCTCTGAGCCAGTGCAATTTCAATCAAGCTGTAAAAAAATGAAAAGCAGTCAAACAGAGGAATAACAGGTGTCTTTTTAATATTTGGTTCAATTTATTTAACCTGATAATATCCATTTTGCTTTAAGACCTCAGCAAATGAAATTAAACAGTAGTAATAAAATGGTTTATGGCCTTTCAGTGCACCCAGGTAGAGTCACTTAATGTTTGTTTTAAACATAAGTTTGGCCCGGGGGAGCCTCACCTTTCATGTTCTGTGCTTCCACAGTTTTTCAACTTACCAAAATGCATTGCCTTGAGCTTTAGTCCAACATCTTATACTTGCAAAAAACTGAGACACATCTCACTCACTTTCTCATATGCCTAAGACTGTGTTAAATATTAAGTATAGCTGAAAATGAAAAATTCAGCATAAGCATGGTATCAGTCAAACTATGTGAGAAATTGACTTAAAATATGCTTGACACCTCTTTCTAATATGAAGTTGAGAAAGTTTTCACTAAATAGAGGTGTATGTAAAAGAAACTTTTTCTTTTTCACTTGCTATGGCGAATTTAATCTTTTCATTGGAACTTTTTGGCAAAACTATTTCCAAATATATTTACTAACTCCCAATAGAGTGAAGTGGTCAGAAATTCCTAATCTGTCTGTATAGCTGCTCTTGGAGAACATGACAGATGGGTGAAAATATTGCTGATGCAATATCATATCGCCATCCTCAGAAGACTTTGGGAGCAAAATAATGGGCTGGGAATGATATGGAGAAATATATCTCCTCTCCCTCAGCCTCCTACTGTGTTCTACTGAGTCATCTTTGTCCTAAAATCTCTTTCTCCTTTGAAAATAATGTCTACTCTACATCACTTGCTGTTTCCCTCCTTCTCCCTTCCTCTATTGGCATTCCAAACTGCTATATTGGTGACATCAGAAGCAAAGAAAATTCTGGCTGGACTTTTCTCTTCAGTTCATTTTTGTGATCTGAGCAATTCTGAGCTGTGGGTTAAGAGTATAAGGAAACATATAGTAACATTGATGGGTGCCATCTTCAGAGCATCAGCATAAGGGAATTTTTTTTTCCCTGAGAAGTTACTGTAAATACATGTATAGAGCTCTGCTTTTTAAATAGCCTTTATTAAAAGAAAAAAGGTGGGGAAGAGCAATCTCTCTCTCAGTCTGGTACATCACATATATTTGGTAGGTCTTGGAAACGAGAAAATACTGAAGATCATCTTGTAAGCAAAGGTGTCAAATGCTTTGACCGCCTTTCCTTAAGGGCTCAAGTTTTCAGACCCTTTTCTTCTCTGAAAGATTACTGAATGATGTGTGTGTTAATAGGTCAGGGTTTGTCCTTCCAGTTAGAACTGTTCTTATACCTTGGCTCGCTTAAAAATTGGGTACAGTCTGGAAACATAGCCAGTTAACTAGCTTCATAAATGTAGGCGTTTGCTGATCAAAATGTGAGACTAATACACGTTTCTTTAATCCTTCCCTATCTGTTTCTCATTGGTTGCACATAAGATCTCTGTTATTTTTACTGAATCTCTGAGAGAGATCCGTATGTCAAAGAGATTACTCCTTTCTGGGGAATGTTCTCCTGCCACCTGCCCTTTTTCCTTGGTGTCATTGAATCCTTGTTCATCTTGAAGAGCTGAAAAATTCTGGATGAATTCTGGATGGATTGGAAGTTGAGCTTACATTTGATCCCTTGGCCCAAGGAGACCTAGGAGTTAACAGATTCCAGACTGGAAGCTTCAGTGCTGAGGCATTATGGTAGACCCTGAATGTATCTCAGCCTAATTGAAACAGGAAGGTGATGTGGAGGAGGTGGCTGTGGTTCACAGTGGAGGACAACCGAGAGAAACACAGGAGAGGAAGCATTCTTTCTGATTAAGCACTTCAAAACAATTTCATTGTTTGAAAATAAGCTACCTGGATTTTCTTGTGAAAGAATACAGTTCAGACCGTATGTAAGATGGAGAGCTGCACTTTCCCTACAAGCTGTTTTCTTTCCCCCATGTACTTTGATCAAGTGCTCCGATGTTACTTTTTACAGCTTTCACCCTCCTGTAACAAGCTACAGTTCTGAGTAACTCATGCTGGGTTTTACCTGAGGACTAGGAATGCTTTTTAAATACTACAATTATTGCCAAAAAGTAGCTAGATTTCAGATTTTAATAGGGGTTTAGGATGAATGAGTACAAATTGGAAGCCCCGTCTAGTTTAAGAACTCAAAAAATTTAACCATATGTTTTTGCAATAATGTCGAGTATCCATGTGAAACAGAATAGTCTGCCTTCCACATGTTAGAAATTGGGAAGGAGGCTGTTTATCCTCCTACATCCTTTTATTCCCGAAAGAAGTCCCTACTGTCCCTTTCAGATTGTAAGCAGGAATTTGGCTATTATGATTTTAGTAACTTCTAAGTTCTAAACAAATTTCTTCTACCTGGTGCTCTGCCCATTCAAGGCTGCTCAGAGCAAATTAAGTGTTGCAAGGAAAAACTCTGAGGTATTACCAGATAAGTTGATATGAAGGCTTTTTGTACTGTACACTGTGTGATTTTTTTTTCTCTCCTTTTTCTACAGAACTAAGCAAGCTCACAAATAGCCAGTTCAGACCAGTATTGCTTCAGACAGTTATCACAGCGAAAAATCAATGTATGTGCACCCAAAAGTGAAAAGGCAAGGAATCGCAAGTGCATTTCAGCCACAAAACACCAGCTGTTAAACCAGATAAACCTAAAACTCACCTGATGTTTCTATTTCACCTTATAATGGGAGGAAATACAGTATTAAAAGATTATAAGTTACAGATTTATTGCAGTTCATTCAACCATTGCTTCATGCCATTATTTAGCATCCAATGATAACACGGTTCAAGCAGGCTTAGCATGTACAGGATGTTCTTCCTCTTTTTCTTATTTAGAACCAAAAGCTGTACAATACTTTGACCTTCTGTCTGACCTCTACAACATCATCTGCAAGTCTGAGATGACACAACAAAGCTCTCTCCATAGCCCCTGTCTCCTCACTTTGCCAGAAGCAGACATCAGAATCAAGTCACCTTGTTGCTGGTGATGCAACTATGAATGAATTACAGTAAAAATTAAAATCTGATTGTTAGAGTTTGTTTTCAATCCATATTGCCTACAAAGAAATTGTCTCCATTTAAAAAAAAAAAAATAAAATAAAAGATGATTCTTCTTTTAATGAGTAAAACCTTAGAAACTGGAATGTAAAAAACCTAACTTGAACCATATTTTAAGTACAGATTTGCAAAATAGATTCTTGACATGACTATTACTTCATAGAAAGCTAAGAAGAAAGCTAAAGAAGACTTACAGAAGGCATGCAAAGCAGTGAGTATGAAGGAAATTAGAAGTTTACTAGCAGAGATCTTTGAAGAATATTCTGTTTTCATAATGATCTTCATCCTGGTCAACCAGAGAGGAGAGCAGGATGAGGCAGTTGGCTGTGTTTGTGTTTGCATGTGTGTTGGGTGAGTCTGCCTCTACCAATCTCTGGGGACGGTCGTGTATATATGTACGTAAGTACCCCATGAATGTGTGTACGTGTGCGCATGCTTACTGGGAATCCATGCTGAGTCTCACTTCAGGTTGGACCTGGGGCATGGCGCTGCAGGAGCCTCACCTTGCTGAAGCTGCTGAATTCAGCCACTCCAAATTCTGAATTCCCAGTGGAATTTGGAAAAATTTGTTTGCTCAAATTACATAATAGAATACCAAAGGGAGAATACCACATATCACGTCCCACAAAACAGCTGATCAGAGAGGATCAGAGGATAAGGGGTTAGCTGGTTTAGATAGGTAACTGCATACAAAAGCTCTTCCAAAATACACCAGAGGAACAGGCTATTACTCCAGGAGGAAGTGAGAAGAAAAGAAAAAAAATAATGCTGACAAAAAAATAAATTAGTTTGAGGAGGTCACACAGGTCATTTTGGACCAAACCTTCAACCTAAGTCCAAAATAGATTTAATTCCTATGTAGCTTAAAGAGACTATCTGGTGGGCACTTCCTTTATAGTCATGTGTTCAGAAATACCTGTGTTAATCAGAAGAAGGAAGTATAATATACACATCTTGAGCAAATCCTACTTTTAGTCATAAAGGATATATGGAATATGAACCCATCAAATGGGCGTGTTTCTAGAATGAGATTGCTTGTGCTAACATTATAAAGCCGGGGGTACATGGTATGATGATAAGTGGGTGCTTTTTTTCCATTAAAAGACATGCTATGGGCAAGTGTAATACTCTTTTCTCATTTGTATTAAAATCCTGCCACCTCTTAATGATCTCTGTGCTATTATTAGCATGGATTGTCATCACTTCATGGTCTTTGATTGGGTAGAATGTGAAATGATCAATGCTTTACAATAAAATTAGGCAGTGCTGTGCAGAATTCCATTACATTTTCTGATTAACTTTTATTACAGTAATTTTGCAACACCAACACAAAGTGTTGCACAGTTTGATAGGTCTCCTTTCCTTTCCTTGATAATTGTACCAGAGAATGTTTTGAGGACTTTCATGATCACACTTCTCAAGGGATTTTAAAGATTATTTTGCTTCCTTTGATCTCAGAAAATGTTTGCTAAAAGTAGCAATTGTGCATATAACCAGCACTTCTTTTATCTCATCTACAGCACTAATTTAAGTTTAATACCATTACAGGAAATTTATGCTTTTGAAACTCCTATCTCCAATGTATAGAGTCCTTACAAACTTGCATATTCCATATGTTAATTGCTTTCAGTAAGCCACAAACTGCTTGCTCCTTGCTCACCGCGATACTTCAACACCTGCCAAAAGCTTGAACATGAATAGAAGTAATTTTTGCTGGTTAGCATTTTGGGTTCTAAATTTACCCACTGAGTCTCTGTCAATATATTTTGGTGCAGCATTTCAACAGAATATATTGACTGTAATACGTACATTCAAACACATTAATCTCTGATTCTTCTGCAGTTAAGATTTCATCATCCCTCTAGCTGGTCTTAATGTTTCTGATATCTGTATTCTCTAGGACATGGTTAGAATCCCTTCATCTGTAATATTTGAACAGGAAATTCCTTTTCCAAATCTGTAGTCTATAAAGCTTATAGTCAGCAAGTTGAGCTCAGATTCAGATATCCATGTAGCTTCTGGTGGAATTATTCAATCATCAGAATTTTATGCTCAAAATATTATGGATATTGAGACTTCTTTCCCTAATTTACTTCCCTTTTTTGTCTGAGATCAACAATGATAAGGAGAAGGGTGGAAATGGGTGTCCTCACTAGAAGCTTTCTCTCAAGCAGGCCAGGAATCTGGCTGGCTGGGAGGTGATATTTAAGGTTCCTTCCAACCCAAATCACTCTATGATTCCATGATTCTGTGATTATTTTCATTAGATAACTGTTCATAGAATCGTAGTCAGCTAGATATAAACTTCGGACTTTCAGTCTGTGCCCACATGATTTTGGTATCTGTGTTATGCTTTCCATTGTCCCTTATTAGTTTTTATACCTTGGGCTGAATCTGTAACATAATGGCTGGGGACAGAGCTGAAAAAAGGGGAAATGCAAGTTTCTGTTTGATTAGTATATCTAAGGTCAAAAAAGGGCTGTCTGCCCAGAACATGTGAGACATGAATGTGACGGATTCTAAACTATTCTATTATTCAAGAAATACTGGACTTTAAGAGGGGATAATATACTCAAAAGCACTCTGCTCTGTTAAATATGCCATGTGTGTCTGATGACTAGGCTTCTAAGGCCTTTATCCATCAGGATCTGTCAGCC
>JAOEHY010028430.1:0-26859 GCA_025447955.1 Psilopsiagon aurifrons
GGCAGCGCCGCCCCGGCCCGCCCCGGCCCGATGGGAAGGTCAGCACCGCCCCCTGCCCGGCACAAGGAGCCCCTTGAGCTGCCCGGCAGCCGTAGGACAGTGCCCCCCCGTTCCCCGCAAAAATCGGGGCTTGTCTCCAGCTTTGGAGACGGGGGGGACTTGGGGGGGCAGGGGGCAGGCATCCCTGCGCACCACTGCAGAGAGGAGAGGTGCCCCTGCGGACAGACGGCCGTCGTAAGGAGCAGCTTTTAAAATAGAACAGCATTTTGATGGCTTTTTAATGCTTGCTGCAGGAACCCACAGGCACGGCAGCTGATGCTGCTGTTGGGTGGCTGCTCTGTGAAACATCCCGATGCATGGCACAAGCAAAAAAAACCCTCCTCCCCCAACTTTACCAGCCGGGGAAGCAGGGCAGCCAGCAGGCCTGAGACAAGCTCAGTGCGAACAAGGCTGGGGTGGTGATTTGATCTTTTCATAGAATCACAGAATGGTTTGGGTTGGAAGGGACCTCAAAGCTCATCCAGTTCCAACCCCCTGCCCTGGGCAGGGACACCTTCCACTGGACCAAGTTGCTCTAAGCCCTGTCCAGCCTGGCCTTGAACACTGCCAGGGATGGGGCAGCCGCAGCTTCTCTGGGCACCTTGTGCCAGTGCCTCAGCACCCTCATAGTAAATGATTTCTTCCTAATGTCTTCCTAATGTTTCTTAATCTTCCCTGTTTAAAAAGGTCATGGCTACCTTGTAAGTTGATCTCTGAAGTGGACACATCCCTGGGATTTCTTCTGTTTGTCACTCGCCGTGCTCAGTTGGATTTTTTAGCACCTAAAGTGTGCTAGGATCACAGGAAATTCAGGTTGGCAGAAGCGTTCATCTGCATCTGTTTGCTTGTTCTAGTGTTGTATATGGAAAGCTTTTAAGGGCTTGAAATGGCTGCATGTGCCTGTGTGTCTGTCTCTGTATCTGCATCTGTGTTTCCTTCCTGTGCCGTATTGATGTCCTGCCTGTACATACATGCACGCACATGTGTCTGTGTGTGCAGTCTTTGATGCTGAAAAATAAACAGTGATGGACACCTTCGGGGCTGACATTGTCAAATACCGAGCACAGGAGCTTTCATAAGGCTGGAACTGAAGGGTAAAACAGAAAGACCACAAAGAAGGGATGTCTGGCTTGTGGCTTGACCTGTCCTGCCTTGCCCTGCTTGCTCTGTCACCTAGACAGGCTATTTCACTGGAGGGCAGGGCTGTTAAACTGAAGAGCCTTTGATACATGGGGAGCTATCTCATGCCTGAGCAGTGCCTATGCTAACCACTGCATACACCACCCAGTGCCTATGGTAACCAGCGCCTACACCACCCAGTGCCTATGCTAACCAGTGCCTACACCAACCAATGCCTATGGAAATCAGTGCCTATGATAACCAGTGCCTACATTAAACAGCTCTGGCACAGCAGTGTTCTTCTTTCAAAGCATGCATCTGTTTATACTTCTCTTCCCATCTCCTCTCCATTTTGCTCGTCTGGCAGGTTGATGTCTCCTGGCTCAGTTGTTGCACATTACAGACATATCCCCCCATCTGGGATGGTGACAGCAGAGGCCAGGGGATGACCCCATCCCACCACAGCTCATCCCAGCCCTATGTGTTCAAGATTTCCTACATCTGCCTCTCCTGGGCACCCATAACTGCAAAAATCTTTCTTGTTTTCCATATCTAAATCCTCTCACTGATGTGCCCGGTAGCTTAAAACCCATGACCAAGCAGCACAAAAGCAGAGAAAACTCAGGCCCTGTTGACCACCTTGTGTCTGCTTGCTTGGGGACCGAATCCCAGAAACACAATCCCCATTTTCCTTCCCTTCAACCCAAATTCATCCTTTCTGTCAATTGCTGTCTTTAATGATCAGACCTTAAACACAAATTGAGCGGGCATAGTTGCTGCCAAAAATGAACACAATCACAGCTCATTAAATCAAAAGTGAAGCCTCCTGTGCAACTTTCTAAACTAGGGCATATTCTAGCCCACTCTGAAATGACAGGTTGGGGCTAATAATAAGATTATGATCCTCTTCATTAGCAAGTATTTTGTTACACCAAAAATCTCGTGAATGGATATGTCTATCTTGGCAAAATGTGAGAATCCCAGCCTTTGATCTCAAACCTCCATTTAGCATCGCTGCTTTAAAAAGACAGATTTATTTTAAGGCCCCTGTGCTCATCTTCCATAGGAAAAAGCGCCAGCGAGGCAATGCCAGCCTGGGAAGAGCTGCTGCTCGTTGGGGTTCAGCTTTTTGAGCTGCAACCCTGTGACTGAGGTGGGGGAGCCGCTGTCCCCTCGCACTGATACCTGGATGCCTGACAGCCCCTTCTCTGGGACATGAATGCAAGGGCAGAGGGAGACTGCGATGTTTTGGCTGGAGAAAGGGTGGCTGAGTGTGCAGTGTCAAGGAGGAGCATTAGCAAAAGCGCTGTGTATCAGTGCAATAGTGAATCTGTGCATTTAACACATCTATGCTGAATATTCAAGGGTACCTTCCCTCCATGTGCTGCATGGTGAAGTGCAGTATCACCCCCTGAACACAAGGGTTGGAGGGTTCACCGCACCATACTGATGGGGCAGTGGTGGCCCTGGCACACTTTAACTTGGGCAGACTCCCAAGATCCCAAACAATGGTGCCAGCCGTGAGCTGTTCTTCAGGGATAGGTGCCCAGCTGCTGCTCCTGGACGGGGGTTTGAGATGAATCCTGCTCATGGAGGTTCCTTTGGGATGGAGGCATTCTGTCCAAACCCTGGGCAAGAAGCTGTGCAGTGTTTTCTCCCCAAGCCAAGGTGCAAATCCCCCTGAGTAATCCTCTAAATGTGTTTTTGTCATGCAGGGAACAATCCCAGATTTATTTATTTATTTTCCCCCAGCGCAGAGCATCGCTGCCTCTTCTTGTCTTCCACAGGCAGAGGAGGAGCAGCATGAAATTTCAAGCAGGTAGAAGAGAAAGAAAACATTCCTGTTACCCAGCTTGCAGATTGCCACCTCCAGTTAACCCCTATGCTTATGCTCTGCCTTTTGTGCAGGCAGGGATCTGTTTTCCTTGGAGTGCACGGGAAGTCGCATCTTGTGCATTTGATTGATTGGGTGACATGGGAGAAACCGGGGGGGGGTTTAGGCAGAAGCAAACCCATACAAACAGCTCAGCATTCAGCAGCCCCAGACACTGGCTGTGGAGTGCAAAGACAAGTGCAACAGCCAGTGTTTGCAGGGCTTAGGGCACAAAAACGTGACTTGCCTTTCACCAGCTGAATTCTTCATTTGCAATAAAGATGAGGATGATACCAGTGTCTGAGCTCAGCCTCCTCTCCAAATAACATGTGTGTGCTCAGCTGGATTAAGCTAACTTCGGAGACTGGAAGTCATAATAACAGTCTTTTACAGGACAGCCTTTCTGCTTGTCTAATACTATTATGCTCTGTGCTGAAAAGCATTCCAGAGTACTTGGAGTGCTACGCTGGCTGTGAGGTTGCTTAGCAGATAGTACCGGCTTGTCTCAAGGAAGCACATTTTCTCATTATTTTTCAGTTTAAAGGAGAAGTTTAGAAGGAGAAGTTGAAATATTAAAAGTGAGGAGGATTTGGTCATGCTGTGTGCCTTTCTCTAAGACCCTTCTGGTGCCTTGTGAGCTTTATCTTCATTTCCTGTGTCCCAAATGGTTATTTGAACTCTGTGATGGTCGGAACAGAAATCCGTGAGGATTATTGACACTGGGCACCTGATTCTCCACTCTGCTTTTCCATGGGTTTACACCACAGTAACAGCATAAGTTGATTCAGGTCCCACTTACTTGATGTCCCTTCAAAATAACCAAAATCCTCTGGGGAAAAAGTCCTACAGAGAAAGCAAATCTTGGCATTAGTATTGCGGCTGGGCATCAGGTGCCCATGAAAGCCTTTCCATTGCTGCCCTCCTCAGCTGGACAGGGGAGAGAACACATAATGGCAGGCTTGTAGGCATGGAGAGCTCACTCACCAGTTACTGTCACAAGCAAAACAGACTCGACTTTGGGACATGAGTTTAATTTATTAGCAATTAAATCAGAGTAGGATAATGACAAATGAAACCAAATCTTAAATCACTTTTCCCACAGCCTTCCCTTGTTCCTGGTATTAAATTTACTCACAAATGCTCTGTCTTCTCTACACCAGTGGCCCAGGGGGACAGGGAATGGGGGCTGTGGTCAGTTCATTACATGTTGTCTCTGTTGCTTCTTGCTCCTGAGGATGTGTGTCATCACCACAGCTCTCACCTCTGCAGTGGCCCTGGACATTGTGATGCCCCTGGGATGCTCACTTTCCCGCCTTGCCCTAGGTGCAGGGTGTGCTGACTCCGTCCTCTCTTCTTTGATCATCAACACACACAATTCCAAACACCAAACCCACTGTTTTTCATGGTAGGTGTGTAATTCTCTCTGGGAAGCCCTGCAAAACCCTTGCTCTGATGCTGCTCTCTGGAGAAAATGGGCATCCCTGCTTACTCTGTATGGGGTGCAACCCCAGCAGCCGAGCTGGCCCCACTTGAAAGGATGTCCCAAAACATGCTCAGTGCAGGACATTGCTCGTCCCCAATCCTTCCTCTGCTCTCCTGTGGTCGAGTGAGGACATATGGCCCGTCGTGGATTGCTCTTCCTCACCCCAGGACACTAAAGCCTGATTTGTTTTTCCCCAGGGCTGAATCCCATCTATCCATATGTCTTCATCTTATTCTTCTTAATCTAGCTCGTGGCTGTGCCTTCTGTTTTCCTTGAATTAAAGAAATAAAATGAAATAGCTATCTGTCATTTCATGCTTTCATTCCTACCTTTAATGATGTGGTCTCTTTTGTAGCTATTCTGTGTAAATTGCTCATAGGCTACTTTCTTTCTTAACCTCCAACCACAGGTTTGTGCTTTGGAGGTAGTTATTATCTTAAGCAACTTGGTAGCATCAATCTGTTTCTTTCCTAGAGGCTTCTTTGTACTTTGATGAGAAATCCACTAAGTCTCTTTTGCTTTGTAGCTAAGGCCAAGTCTGGCTTTTTTCCCCTCATCTGAAAGCACCCATGAATCAACTGCATTTCTCTTTTTCCATCTTTGCACTGTTCTCCTAATAATTTCATGACCCGACTTTGCAGGATATTTCCAATGAGATGGTCCTGGAGACGCTTGCAGCACTGGAATATTTTTCACAAATCCAGTCTCTTGAGACGTATATTTTCCTCACCCTTCTGACACACTTCAAACATTGATTTTTTCTTGCTTTCATTACCTTTATGAGACATTTGTGCAGTTAATTTCAGCGAGTTCAATCCTTATTCATCCACGTGCTGTTCTTTCATTTAGCCTTTTGTATCAGGCTTTTTAAAATCCCGTCTATAATCGTTCCTCCGCTGGATCCAGGTCTGTATTTTAAAAAGCCAAAATCTTCCCCCAAATCCGCCCTCTCCTCAGATTTATGAGACTAAACCTGGGAAAGTGAATAAACCAAGAAACAACCACTTTTTCTTGCTAGATTTAGTGCTGCATTGAGTTTTTCTGGTCATTACATCCCTTTTCTTTGAGGTTGCTCAGAAATGACCATGGAGACTACAGCACGTCCATCAACACCCTCTCTGTTCCCCGCTGAAGGCTGGGAGATTTGCATTCCCTCTGAGCACCTCTGTGCTTAGGGTAGGACATGTTGCAGAAACTTGGTAAGTTCTCACTGGAGAACCCAGCAGACGGTGCCGTGGTCTAACTGGAGCCACGGACCACTTGGATACATATTCCCCTCAGAGATGAAAGATAAGGGAGAGAGAGGCTGAGAGCAACCATCATTTCTGGGCATTCCTTGTCCTCCCTCCATGGCTTTCCTTACAAAACCAAGCTCTAGCAAGAACAATGATAATAACTTTGTCCTGGCTGGGACCCAATCTCCTTTCCTGAAGATGTGATTTGATAATCTGGAGCAGCAGGTTCCTCATGTGTGTACAGTGTGGACTGCTGAGGGGAGAAAGTAGCATGAAGAGAGCTGGGGACCTTCCACCTGGGACAGCCTGGAAGAGTGAGGGATGGAGGGAGGAATGTCAGCCTGCGAACTGTCAAATAATTTCATACCCACGTGTTATAGCCTGTCTGCTCTGTGCCATGCATGGCATGAGGGAGAGCAGAGGAGCCAGAACACACCACTGCAGGAAAATGGACTAATTGGAGAGGGGGTGGCAGTGCCCTCTGTCCACAAGTTGGTCCTCCTTGAGGTCCTGCAAGTACAGGGGCAAAGTGGAGCCCCATCACTGTGCTGGGACAACGTCAGGGGAGCAGAGGATGGTCTTGGCCTTTCCCTGCTCCTTGCCAGCAAGGCTTTCTAGTTATTGATGCCTCAAGCTGCTTGCCTATCCTTGCACAGTCTGGCAGAGACCATAAGGATGTTTTCCAGTCAGTTTTGGCTCTGTTTTGGGGAAAGAAGAGTTAACTTTCCGAGAGCTAGACAAATACTGAGCAGTACTGCACTAGGTGGAGAGAACTGCCTCGCAGCTGCTCTGCCTTCCTCTCTTTGAAGGTCTCCACCACTTATGGCCTCAGTGGCTCAGAGGAGGTGCTGAAGGTGGCTGATTTCCTTCCGTCTGCTCATGGAAAGCCACACTTGTCACCAGTCATGACCACACATGACTCTCTCTCCTGCAAGGAGGTGTTGAAGCTCCCCCAGAGCATCCTGTTGCCATAAGGGAAGCCTGCTCTTCCTGGCTGACACCAGCAAAGTGGCTCTGTGGAATCGATGTCCCCAGTGCAAGCTTGGCCTGATGAAAGGAGCTTTGTTCCCCCACTGCCTTCTCTTGTTGGTGCTGAAGAAACCTGGCCTCCAGCTGTGGCAATACTGGTTTTAAAGACAGAGGTGGCTGGCATAGCCTTTGCTCTGTGGTTGGGACACCGCTGTGGGTGGTCCCTCGTGTGATGAATTAGTTCATGTGTGAAGAGGTTGGAAGCAGGAGTAAAGCACTGAGTATTTCTCTCGCCTTTTGAGGATAACGCACTTTAAAGATCAACTTGGGTTTGCCTGCAATGTATTTTGTATAATTATTTAAAACCTGTTAGCATATTTTCCTTAAGGTATAGAAAATCCTCAGCGAAAGGATCCGTATACCAGAACAGAGATCTCTGTTGTATTCTGAAGGTCTGTGCTCACACCCAGCCACCAGCATGAATCCCAGCACTCTGTACAGTGCAAATGCAATGCAAATACCCACCTTCCCAATGCCAGAAGAAGCCTTATGCCAGCTTTTCCTCCACATCTACAAATCAACAGTCACCAAAGGGCACTTCGTAGGGCAGCTGGGGCTATAAATGGAAGGTACCTGGTATGAAGAAGGCTTTATGAGACAGTTCTCAACCTCAACCCTTCCCAAGTCTGTGCTTGGTTGTGTATGCCTGCATGGTGCAAGGTGGGATAATGTTGAGGTATCCAGAGAAGAGCGTCTGGGACTCTGTTTGATGCCAAGGAAGAGCCTTCTGCTTCATGTGTCTTATCTCCACATGGCTGCACAGTGGAGGACTGCATGAGGACATGCAGAGAGGATGTGGGAGCTGAACTGACTGGATCCTAGGTGCTCTGGCTCTGCCTGAAACAGTTTCTTGTTCCAGTTTACTAAGCTGTGACAAACAGCATGTGCAAAGCTGACCCCCATACTGCTGAAATCCCAAGGGATGGTGCTTCTCCCTTCTTCATTGCCATCCTCATGGAGTGCCAGCTTGCCAGTTAAGGCATTTCTGAGTATGACCTGCAACCTCCCATTTAAAAGGGAAAAAGCATTTGATGTTTCTCAACTTTGAGAGAAACAACTGTGTTTCATGTGAGTGGATGTGTGCTGGGCAGGGCCAGATGGCAGAAGCAGGACTTCTCTTCAGCATCCGCATTGTACTCAGAAGGTGTTACACAGGAAACAAGCTATACCTGACACGAGCTCCTCCTTTCATCTCCTGTTACACTGAGCAATGAGGGCTACAGAGGTACTAGCAGCTACAGCCATTGTGGCTGAGGGACAGGCTGGAAATATTTTGGACTGGTGTGAGAGGACACTCGGGCTTTCCTGGCCTTGGCACCATTTATGCTGGTTTTTCATGAGGAGCTTCCCTGAGGAAGGGATGGGCTGCAGGCTGTCTCACAGCTTAGATACTGGGAGCACAACAGGGACCTCTCTTCCCCTGCCTGGGGAACCACATTCCCACCTGGATGGACGCATACCACCAGGTTTTCCCAACGCCGCCTAGTGCTGCAGATGCTGATGCATCCATGTACTGGAGCTGGCACCACGTTGCCTTGTCTGCGCTGGTGTCTGCAGCACCTCTTTTTTTCACAGCAGCACAAACAGCAGGGACATTGCTTAGATTTGCTCTGACATTGTAACAGCGGACCCCAGAGACTGATGCTGTTTGCACTGGCAAGGCCTGACGTCCTCGTGGCATTTGAGCTGGGTCACTGCAGATCCAAATTGCTGTTGATTTTTATTTCCTGTTTGCTCATGAAAGCTGGGCTCCAGGCTCAGCTGGGGCACAGTGGCTGGTTTCCATGAGGTCCACCCTTTAGCCAGTTTTACAGTTGAGTTGGCCGAGGTGCAGAGAGGTCAAGAGCCCCGAGTGAAACAGGCTGAACGGGCGACTCATTAGGGGCTGAACTCCAGACCCGTGTTCTCAGCCCTCTGCTCTAATCACCGGGCAAGATGTGGGAGAGCCTCATGGGGCTGATGCTGATGAAAGAAGAGTCAACAGATTTATTTTGCAGCTTTATTAGCAAAGTGAAGCAAAGCCTATGTGCCTGACTCTATTATTGAACCAGCTTACATCCAGAGCTTCCCAGCCATTTAACTAGGAGGCTGAACAATAAAATATGCTAGGTCTGGAATGGCTGAAGTAGGAGGTAAGCCTTCTAATTGGAGAAGTTGTGGCAGGAATCTCACCCCAGGGGTCTGTCCATTGGGATTAACAGTTTGCTGACATCTGGGTTGTGTGGCACTGCTGCCTTGCCTTGGGTCCCACCAGAGCTAATGGCAGGGAGCCAGGGAACAAAAAAAGTCCTTAAACTCATACCACAGGGATGATGAAGATTTTTCTGCTGTCAACATGGAGGCCTTCGGGAAAAAGAAACTGGCAGCTTCCACCCAGAGACATATGGTTGTGACTTCTCTTGGCTTGCAGAGCCACAGAAAAAGGTGGGGATGGGAAAATAGTCTCTTCTGCTGATACCAGGAGTTGTCCTGAGAGAGACATCCCACACACTGCCACTGTCTCATCCTATGCAATTTGAAAGGCTGGGGGTCTTATGTCTTAGGCTCTACAGAGGCATCTGGATGGGATGGGTTGATGGGCCAAGGCCAGTTGAACCAGTGAGGTTCAATAACATCCTGCACTTGGGCCAAAACACTCACATGCAACAATACAGGTTTGGGGAAGAGTGGCCGGAAGTCTGCTCATCGGAAAAGGACCTGGGGGTGCTGATTCACAGAGCTGAACATGAGCCAGCTCATGCCCAGGCAGCCAAGAAGGACAATGTCATCCTGGCCTGTATCGGAAATAGTGTGGCCAGCAGGGCCAGGGCAGTGGTTGTCCCCCTGTACTAGCACTGGTGGGGCTGCACCTCGAATCCTGTGTTCAGTTCTGGGCCCCTCACTACAAGAGTGACATTGAGGTGCTAGAACAGGTCCAGAGAAGGGCAAAGAAGCTGATGAAGGATCTGGAGCACAGGTCTGATGCAGAACCTCTGACGGAGCTGGGGTTGTTTAGTCTGGAGAAAAGGATGCTCAGGGGGGACCTTATCGCTCTCTGCAACCACCTGAAAGGAGGTTGTAGTGGGGTGGGGGTTGGTCTCCTCTCCCAAGTAACAAGCGATAGGACAAGTGATAACGGCCTCTTGTAGCGCAGCCAGGCTGTGCCAGGGGAGGTTTAGATTGAATATTAGGAAAAAATTCTTCATCAAAAGGATGCTCAGGGATTGGAACAGGCTGCCAAGGGAAGTGGTGGAGTCACTGTCCCTGGAAGTATTTAAAAGACATGTAGATGTGGTGCTTAGGGCATGGTTTAGAGGTGAACATGGGAGTGTTAGGTGTATAGTTAGACTTGATGATCCTAAATGTCTTTCTCAACCTAAATGATTCTATGATTCTATGTCAACTGTAGGGATGGCCCCTTCGTGAAGAATGCATGAGCCCCTTTTGAACAGAGCGTCCTCTCTTGGTCCCAGGTCCATCTCTGCCCACGCATATGCCTACATTTGTGCCATGCTAAGGTCTCAGGGGAAGGCTTCTGCTTCTGCCTGTGTGCTTTCCCAGCTGCAGGCAACACTGAGCCCTCAGCCACTACTAGGGAGAAATAGCTTAGTTTTCCTGAAATAAGGTGCTGAACTGGTTAAGAGAAAGGGAGCAGCTAGAATTTGGAGGAATCACCATCTATTTCTTCCCCTTTTCCTGTGAACAAGACAATGCCAGTTACTACTTCAGGTGCAGACCTTTGGTAGCCACTAGATGGGTGAGATACGTCCTACTATTAGCCAGCTGTCATGAATTTGCACTTACCTCTCCTTCTGGCAGTCCATCAACATGAAACCAAGTCACCACCACCACAACTCCTGTCTCATCGCTTCCTCTTTCCCTTGTGATCCTGTTGGAGCCATTTACTGATGCAGATGACAAAATGAATACGGGTAAGTAAAAAGAAAAAAGCACCCAAAAGGGCTAAAGCCAAGGTACTGAAGTGGACACACAGGCTGAGGACGCCCTGGGAGCAGAGTCTCACATGTGCTCAGAGCCTGCCGTAAATCAAACCAAAGCACTCAGCCTGTTTTGAAATCCCCCCACAGCCTTTACTTTTCACAAACTCGGGAAGAAAATGGCAAATTAATCCTTTTTAAAAAAGGATGAGTCGGTTCGCTGTCATTCTCCACGCGGCTCAGGATATGATAGTTACTGCTGCATAAATACAGATTGTTTCTTTTCACAACTTCCCTTTCATCAGACTGCTAGGAAGGCCTGGAGGTTGTTAAAAAATGTGAAGGAAACTTGCTTCCCAATTAAGGTCAATCTCTTTTATCAGAGTCTTTGCATATAAACCTCACTTTCAGAAGGATTTCTATGAACTCCATCTCCAGCTCTGACAAACTGGGAGATGCCCAAATCTCTGAAGGAGCTGAAGAAACGTCTGACTTCTTTCCCGGCTCGCAGCGCAAAGTAGGGATCTCATCTGTCATGATGACTGAGAACATGTCACAACAATCTGTTTGCGTTCTTCAGGAAAGAAAAACATCTTTCTCACCGCGAGCTGTAAGCTAATTTGGAGATTTTGGAAGCTGACATGCAACCTGATTAAAATGACCTCAGGCCAAACCTTCTTAGGCAGCTTGACAATTAAAGTCTAGACCTATCTGTAGCTCAAGGTTTTTTTTCCTTCAGATCCCTTTCAGGGAGGAAACAGTTCTGTGTTTTTATTTTTAAATCTACATATTTGGAATTTTTCTCTAACACTTTGCTTCTACTGTAGCAGAATGTGCTAAGGGGATCTATATTTCCTCACATTCTGAGCAGATGAAACTCGTACACAGAAGCCCCAGTTTCTTGCCTGCTGGAAAAATATACTGAATATCCAAGGACATAATAAACTCAAGGACTTTAAGAAATACCCAAGGCACTTTGTGGCCTACATAAAGCTGGCCGCCGAGGTAGAAATGTTGTGCCCTCAATTTTCCAAAGTCAGTGGGTATTTCTGTAATGACTATCGTACTACTATTCAATTCACTTTTTAGCTTTTTTGCAATTAGTTAAGCACTGGGATTGGTTTATTAATCCACCAAGGTTTTGTGAACACAGCCATTTCTCAAGCAGTAAGCAAGGAAAAATAAATGGGTGCCTCCTGGCAGGATGTTTGTCAGACCATGAGCAACCCCCGAGTTTAATTCAGTGGCTTGGGGACACTTTGTAATTTGTCCATGAATGTTTTAATGCACGTTTCTTTAAGAAAATCACTGACACAGTCATTCAGCCAAGGTAAATCCAGGTGAGATTTCTCTTCTCCTTTGCTTCTTTGGCTCAGCTTGGACCATCAACGGGTTTCTAGCTTGTCAACGGGCTGAACTCATTGACAACCTGCGTTTTGCTAGTGTAATGAGATCCCCTAAATGGCTTTATTTATTAATTCAAATTACATACTTTTGAATTACATGCTAAACTGGAGTAACTTGCAGACTAATTTTCAGCATCACTGAAATATCCTGTACTGAGGGCTCCAGCCTTCAGATCATCTTCATGGCCTACTCTGGACTCAATCTAACAGACCCATGTTCGTATGTTGGGAATCCCAGAGCTGGATGCAGTATCCAGTTGGGGTCTCACAAGAGCAGAGTAGAGGGCAAGAATCACTTCCCTCGACCTGCTGGTCACTCTCTTTTTGATGCCATGACCAGCATCAAAAGGAGGTTCCAGACCACTGAGCCAAGGTGGGAGACTTCCTGAACACAAGAGTGAGATGGGCATAGGGGATGCTGGTGGCTGTATACTGGGGACCCACAGTGGGTCCCTGCGTGCCTGTCTCCAGCCCAAGGAGCCCATTGCTTTGTATTTTTCTAGTTGCTCAGGGAAATTGAACACTTGGGCTTTTCTCACCTGATTGTACAAATTTGCCTTGGCTTTACCCCTTGCAAGACTTTTTGTCTTGGACCCCTTGTAGACGAGCCTGCCTCCTGGCCCTTTTCTTTCCACAGACAAGGTGGAAAATTCCTCTAAGGAGGTACAGGAGATGTCTTCCAGGGACAGAAGTCCAGGGAAAGTCACGTGGAGGCTGGGCACAGTTCCTAGCTAGGCTGATCATCCTTTCTTTCTCTTCCATGCTCCTGGGGAGCCCCTGGCCTGTCCTGCCATGCCCTGCAGTCCTCTCACAGGCCCTCATGTCCCAGTTCCAGTCCTGGGTGGGAGCTGATGAAGCCCACTCAGCTGGCATCCTTTTGGGGAGTAATATCACCTTTGGTGAATTTATACCAAGTAGAGATGGACACCCTCCCTGCAACAGCGTGCCCCCCAGGATCCCAGCCATGCAGGAGTAATCAGCAACTGACTGATTTGGAAATCAACAGCTGAACCTTCTTGTAGAGGGTATAAAACAGCTGCAGATTTCAGGGCTGAACCTCCTATGCTGCACCAGTACCCAGGCTGGAACTCCCATGAAAATAAGGAGCTGCATTAACCAAAGTGCTTCTACATCTTACAAGACATCACGATTTTAGCATAACACTGTCCTGCTCTGCTTTCATGGGGGAGTCTGCTGGAGTCTCCTGAATTCACTGCTTCCACTTACTACTGACGTTTCTGAAACCCTGGCCCCAGTTTTGGGCTGGACCCGCACCTCCATCTAGTGGCGGTCCCCTCTGAGGGGTACAGGGGTCCCTGTGGGATCTGGGGCTTTGCCCTCATCAGTAGCCACATCTATCCCTTGTCCCTAGCTAGGACATCTCAGGGGGCTGGTTTAAAAGGAAGCAAACTCCGAGTGGAAGAAGCCCTTTAGCAAGCCCCCCCCCCACCCCGGGGCATGCTGGATGGTGGTGGATAGGGTCGGGGTAATTGCTCTCGGGGACCAAACATGCTTTGGATTAGTTGATGTGCTTTGATTAATTTGTGTATGAGCTCCTAATGACAAGGCAGGCTGCCAGGGAGCAGCTCTGCTGCAGAGCTGGCACCAGCTGCCCGCTCCGGTGCAGCTACCGAAGGAGGCAGATTCCTTCACTATCTCATTTATCATCATTGCTTCCAGTCCAATTTCATTCACGCCTCACATTTTTGATTGTCTGGGATTAAACATTACCAGAGGAAATAATACTAATAGCCTTTCACAGTGAAAAAACCCAGCTTCTAAGGCATTTGTTATGGAAAGGATTATAATAAATTAAATGCTTAAACTAGCACTGTGCAAGCATTTTTGTCTTGGATCAAAATGTTTGCACTGGCTGTTTAAACATTTAATTTATTATAATGAGAAATATCATTGTAAAAATAAGCATGTTAATTAAACCTGAGTTTTGCAAATGTGAGTCATCCCATGTGGACACAGTATAATGAATATAGACAGGTAGAGTCTGCATGCCCTTTTTTTTCTCATTAAGAAAATTAACATTTACATCGTTAAACCCTGCAGCTATTAGTTATTTTTAATGAACTGTGTTGCCATTTCAAAGTTAAGCTCTTTTATGATGCAATCAGATACTGCTAGGTCAGGGAAGAACTTTGCTAATTAAGTTGCAGAGAAGTTCTTTGCCACGGATAATTGATTAAAGTTGTTACATGGATAATCAGTTTACGCAGTTAAATAAATAAAAATAACAAACTGCTAAGAAACCCCAGCTCATGTCAGGGTGGTGAGGTGCAGCAGAATCCTGGCCATCTCAGGACCCAAAGGAGCCATGAATTTGGAAGCAACAGACTGAACCTCTTTGTTATCATCTGACAGGGGAGTGTGGGACCATAGGGACCTTTATAAAGGCAATTTGAACAGTGATGGTTTGCTACTGGTGTGGGTGTAAGAGGATGGAGACAAGATGCTCTTTCTGTTTCAAGGCAAGTAATTGGAAGCAATTTTTCTGCCTTTTCATGCCACTGGTCTCTGGTGCATCCATCTGGTTGTGTCTGGAATTCATCGTAGGTGCCAGGGTGTATGCTGATACGTAAACAAAAAGCACTTGGATTTACTCCCAGCTTTCTCACGTATGTGTTGTGGGGCCTTGGACGTGTTCTTTTACCTCCTGGGTGTTCATAAAATTCTCTGAGTTACAGCCCTGCAAACAGTAGAGTTAGTGTTACTCTGGTTTAATTAACATCCTGCCAAGCTGTGTGTTCGGAAGTATCTCAGATCTCTTGTTATCGTGCATTACTCAGACAGGCTGCCAGCCCTGGCTGAATCCCGTTTCTGAAGTGGTCCAGCTCCCAAGGAAGGGAGGAGAAACATCTTTGGTACAGCAGTGAAATTAAACTCTGGAGAAGGAGGAGATGGGATGCCCGCTCAAGGGCCACACTCCAAGTGGTCCCACATGCAGAGATTTAGGCAGTAGTAAATTTGCAGGCAAAAGCAACGTTAAGATCTTGATCGGTGGAGGTAGCTCCTCATGCTGTTCTCTAGCTAGTTGTCCACTGACCCTGCTCTTGGTGTCTGTATGGTTTTTGGAAGGTCAAGATTCTTGAATTTCCTCCAAATCAAATAGACGTGTTTTGAAAGAAAAGAGAGGATGAACTAATCTGAGGCTCCTGTGTACATGATGAAATTGGTTATTTTACAGGAGATCGTCCTTCAAAACCATTGCGTGTTTGCATCCTCTTGACAGCTTAGTCCTATATCATGTGGGTCCCTCTCCCCTGACCTCCATGCTCCCTGCTTTTTTTCTCTTCCTCTCACTATAAATGGGAGGGAGAAGAGTTTTCCAGGTGAAGGGAGGAAGCTGTTTCCCTTTCTTCTTCTGTTTGTGTCTCTCTGTTCCTTTGATGGAGTTTTACAGATTTGTCCATCGTTGCTGCCTCTGCTGACCTCCTGCAAAACTCCCCTCTTCCTGCAGGAGCATATTCAAGTTATCCCCGAGCCATTTTGCTTTAACAATACGGAGTATTGCTACATGGAGCATGAGACTGTGGGGAGAAGTCTAGAAGAGACACTTGCCTTCAAATCTGGAAGATGGAGTTACCACAAAAACATCTGCATCCTTAAACAGCTATTTGACTATAGCACCAGACAGGGCTGTTTCCCTGCCTCAAGTGTGGGGCTAGCAGGTCCTCCTTACTCAAAAAATGCTGTCAGGGCACAGCAGCCGTCTCTGCCTACCTCAGCAGGAGCAAACGGGCAACCTGAAATGGGTGTTCGTGCCTGAGACCCTGAGGATTCTAATGCCAACTGAAAAATAATTAATAGTTACCAACTGAACGAGCCCACTGGCTTCTCACATCCAGGCTAGGTCACTGCTTTTCTCAGCTTGCTGGCCATCTGCTCCTTTTCCAGTTCAGCTCCCAGGATTTTAACCCTACCCATGCACTGCAGCACAGGGGGAACCCACAGAGGCCAGTCCCTCTCCTATTCCCTGCATCCCCCCCTGCCTGTGCCTGGCTCCCTGGCTCCTTGTGAACTCTCCCAACATGATTAATGTTGGATAGGAAGCATTCCCCAAGAGCACTGAGAGTGATTGGGATCCCACTACCATGGGCAACATGGGCAAGAGGGCAAAACCAGCTTTTTGTGTCCGTTGGGAAGTAGAGGGATCCTTATTGCTGCTGAAGGAGGGAGAATTCCAACTCCAGGGAGCTTCCTTTTAAATAAAGCTTGAAGACCTTGGCATATATGGTGGCAAGTAACTTTTACATCTCCCCAGTTGCTAGTCCACCTCAGCCTGTATTTGGGTTTTGGTGACATTTGAGAAGTGAGCAGGCATTATCATAAGTGATGCCAAGCCTTCAAATCATCCAAAAAGCATTACGGTCCTCCTTGACCAGCCCTGAAATTGCACAGAAGCCTCCAGAGATGTTATGTAGACGCTGAACTACTTGTTGTCTGCTGTACAGATGCACACTCCTGCCTTCTTCCCAGGCCTTGGGGGCCTTCTCCTGCTTTGCCTCCTTCCTGATAGTGTCTGACATCTGCCTGACTCCTGATTGAGCTAAACCTGCGGAAACCCACCTGGTTTTGGTACATTCATACATCTGCCCATGGGCAAGTGACTTTCCTATGTGCTGATGGCAAAGGAGTCATGAGATAATGAAGCTGGAAATGGAGAGAAGGGTGGACCATCCGCTCTAGTGACAGCACACCCACCTGAGTTTCTACATCCACGTGTGTGTCTACGTGTAAGGCAGGTGCTTAATCTGCTGTCGTATGATAGTCAATGCTCTAATAGGAGAATAGAGTGCTTTTGTGCTCTAAACCTCCCTGTCCAGCCCTCATTGTCTGCCACAGGAACATAGATGCCTGTGCTCATGTAGACCCTTACACACTGGCCACAAAAGGCACACCTGAATCTTCAGCTAGATCCCACTCTGGTGACTCTCTTGCCTTCATGGACTGCTCCAGACAGCATTTTCTGAGCATCTCTTGTATGTATTGAGATCACAGGATTAGGCCCGATTCTGGAGTTTACAGCCATATCCACATACAAGCATGAGTGCTGACGCCTCATTTCACTAGGAGTCCTGCACGTAGAGCATGCACCACAGAAACCAGAATCAGGCACCTCACAGTGGTGTTTGACAATATCACACATCATTAAACACAAAACATCCTTGAATGCGTTCGAGAGGCATGGGAGAGAGGAGCAGGTCAGTGGGAATTTGACTTCATGTTTTTGGCTGAAGTGCCACAGAAGGCATCTCTGGGATCTTGTTTCCTTGGTGTGCGTGGTGGGTTGACCTTGGTCAGCAATCAGACCCCACTCAGCTGCTCTCTCACTTCCCTTCCTCAACAGGACAGGGGTTGAAAATCAGATGAAAAAGCTCATGGACTGAGACTGGTACAGAGAGATCACTTACCTATTACTGTCACAGGCGAAACAGGATAGATTTGGGGACAATTAATTCAATTTATTGACAACTAAAGCAGATTTGGATGTCTGCCCAAGGTCTCCAGGGTGGCAGTTGTAAGCCTGCAGTCCTAGAACATCTCTGGGCCGCTCATTAGAAAAGGCATTTCATGGATCTGCTGCTGTAGTATCACTCCTGTGTGTCCTGGGTACTGCAGCTACATCTCAGTGGGTGTGCAGATATCCCTGGAAGAGTCTGGGAATTACCCTCTTCTGTATTTCTGCTGTTTTAGCCCTCCGCCTTGATGCCAAAGAAGCTGGACACCAGCATCTGCTGGGAGTAAAACACGCTGGCTTGATGCTAGTGATGCTACTAAGTATCTTCAGCTTCATCTAACCTACTTTGATTGCAGCTCCCTCGTTTTGCCACACTGACAGTATGCTCAGATCAGATGGTCTCATGGCAATTGCTATGAGCAAACTACCTGGCAGGTTTTGAAAACATACGGGATGAAATTTGTTGCACTAGATGTTGGATATCCATAGGGCAAACATCTACTGCCACTGCAGGTGGCATGTAGGGAGGGATGGGGAATGTCTCAGCGCAATACACCAGACCTATTTCAGCTGGCTGGTTCAGAAGAAAATGATTTCTGTGCTAAAAGTGCCTATTTCTTTTCCCTGTCTGCTATGGGAGCCAAGAGTGCTTTGCTCCTTCATAGATGACTACCAGAGACTTCTGCAGCAGCAGGCTCAATATTGGTGTTAGGAATTTTGTGATCTCCAGCCGATGTAGCCAGTTTGGGCAGTGGAATTAACACTGGCTCACTGAAAGAGTGCCGCTCCTGTCCTGTGTCTCTGTGCCTCCTCCTCCTCACCTCTGCCCTTGAGCCAGGGAAGAGCAGGCAGGAGAGGGCAGATTTTTGCGATGGAGAAGTTGTGTGACCACACGGTTTCACCCACCTCATGCAACACAGGGCTGATGCCACACCATGCTTGGTGAATATGTGGAATGTAACTGATAGGTCTGCATTAATTTATGAAGTATTTTAGCAAAAGGATCAGTTATGTTAATTAAAAACTTAAAAAAATCTAGGACACACACTGTGTAACAACATCAATGGAGCATATGTTTTACTTAAGGGGAACTGCTGAGAAGCTGTGCCTTGGGCTCCCCTCTCCACTCACCTGCACTTTGAATGATGCATGCTCTTATCTGATGGAGCTTGGGGATTCCCCTCACCTAATTTTAGGCATATATAAGTTAAAGGACTCTGGGATGCTGCCCCTTGCCCTTACAGGGAAAGGGGAGATCAGGATGTGTCTGAGCTGTTCCATTGCATATTTCTAATCTAATCTGAGAAGGTCTCAGACGAGGTACAGACTAACCACTAACTTTCCACTAAACAGAGAGTCCCTGCAAAGTGACATGCTCTGATTTAAATGCTGCATGGACAAATCCCACATGTTCCTGGCAGCACAAAGACCAGAAGAGACAGATTCTGTCCCCAGCGAGACCTTAGCTGCTTGCTGCTGAAAGCTGCTTTGGGAACAGTAGACTTTATTTCTCTCCCCATTCTGTCTCACATTGGGGTGGCCTGAATACCTGGTTAGGCAGCAAGGAGCATCAACCCATCCATAGAAGCTCACAGGCCTTGCTGCAGACAATAATAAGAATTTGGCACCTCAACCCAATGAAGTGAACCCCCCTTTGTCCTTGGCTACCTCTTGCCAGCCTCCCCAGGTGAGCTTGGGGATCTGCTGTGGAGGTGTTGCAGTATGTAACGCAGGCTTTTGAAGTACATGAAGAAGAAGCAGCTCATCAGCTGCCCTGCATTTTGATAGAGAGCCTTTCCCTTCCCGCATTCAGCATTATGACTAATTACTTCACATGCAGGCTTGCTGCTCTGCATCACTGAGGATTAGCTGGCAGGGAGGCTCCCAGCCTTCCTTCTCAGCACTCATCCTTCAGCCACAACTTCAGCTCTATATTTATCCAAGATGACCCTCTTAGTTCATTAGGTGCTCAGTTCATTTTTTACTACTGGGTTTAGATAAACACAAGAAATGCTCACCTCTTTTTCTGACCACAAAAGCTTCCCAAGCTGACTCTTGCATCAGCCTGATTTCAATTCCCTTCAAGTAGGGAAGCTCTCTGAAGCTCTCTGCCCACAAATCTTCATGAAATGGTTTTTATGAAGCCCCTGTTAAAACTCAGACCATGTCTACCTAAAAAATTGGTCAGGCTCTGCCATTCTTGTTACATGGGCAGGAGAAAGCTGGGAGCTGTGGAAGGAAGGGAATTTCTGTTGGTTAAGGGACGTGCAGGTGAGATAGTGTTTTCTACTTACATTTTGACACAGTCTAATAGGACCTTGTTTATGTCTAAGGCAGCTTTATATTTTCTTTGTGAGTCATGTTCTATATGCATACCATACTAATTAGACGTATAAATGAAGAATCAATGATAAAAACCCCAAAAGCTTTGCCATGTACAATTTTCTAGACTATTGATTTGTTCAAAATGTGAAACTGTATCTCCAAGTGAGGAGCAGTTCTTCCTTTTGGAAAAAGTTCAAACTACCATTAAAGCCTCCACAGAAGTGTTATATCTGGTATAAGCATGTTTTTGAACATCGGAAGAAACTCCCTGAAGCTTATGCTTCAGTTTGTTTCATCAAATGCTGCTCTATAACTGATTTCAGTATAAGGATTAGAGATCTGCTTTTAGCCTGAAACTTTGAGGGCAGGGAATTTCAAAGATCTGGGTGATTTATTTTTCAGGACCGTCATTTCTAGAAGGGGACAAAATATGTATCACAGAATCTCAACATAATCAACATCTTTTCATTCTGGTTTATGCACCTATAACCCTATCCTTCCTGTTGAGTATATATATATATATATGTATATATGTATGTACACAAATGCAAGTCCTTTAGTAAGGCTGCCTTAACAAGGATAAACATCTAACCACATACCTGTGTAGCCTAACTCAAATCAACACCTCAGCAAGATCAGAAAGCAATGTACTCAAGTGGCTGCTGATGCAAAGATATTTGCACAGCACGAGCACTGCAGCTGATGGATGTAGTTTCAGTTGCTTCCCTAAAATTACCCTGCTGCCCACCAGTGAACGATCAAGCTGGAAGAGCTCAGACCAGGTAGTGAAGAGCAAAGGTCAGCTCTGCAACACTGCCCTTGCCCCAGCCCTGCAACCCGTCATTAAAATCCCTAGAGCTAAACCTGCAGTGAGGTATTGCTGGAGATGAAGGATAAGTGAGACTAAAAGCAGTATCGTTCACGCTCCTCCCTACTGCATTTCTCCACATGAAATGCTTTTGTTGGCCTGCAAAGACCTCTATGCCCTGAAGTATGAAATCTGTGAACACATCTTCAGACACATCACAAAACCTTTATTAGTGTTTATCAGTGACATAGATTACAGGAACCAAAGGCAATTAAATAACATTTAACTTGACCACAGATTCAAGAAATACAAGTCACATTTGGCAAGGCAAACTTCTCAGTACACTGGGTTGCTTAGGTTATTATTACACAGAGAAAGAGGAATTTCCCTTACAAGGTTCTACGTATTCAGGATATTATTAATTACTATTGTGTCTTTCAGACAGTTCCTTTGGCAAGAATTCCCATTTTTTAAGCTTTTATTATATAAAAATATAACCAATTTTCATTATGTACAAACATTACATTACACAATGTACAGGTTAAAAACACTACAAAAAAAATGGCAGGCCATGGGTGAACCAAAAGTGGAAAAAAACAACCCCTCAATGTAGAAACCATGAAAAAACATTTAAATACTGCACATTTCATAAAAATTACATTAACTACAAACAATTCTTTTTTGTTTGCAAATATCAAACAGTACTGACGTGATTGGAAATCTTTCCCAACAGCTTCATCTTTAAGGCACATCTTGCATATTTACACGTTCGACACCAGATCTGGTCAAATAACTTAAAGGCTCTCAGGAGTGACCTAGTCGTGTGCGCGCAGGGATGTTGTGTACTCAGGTGGGGAGTGTGTTGGGCTACACCTTCTCAGCTGTGTCCGTCTGGGGACCCAGGTATCTAGTGGAAGGGGCTGGGTAGAGGGGCACCCCGATCTCCTGTAGGTCGGGGAGCCGTGCGGGGCGCGGTGGGGAGAGCAGCGTGATTGTCCGATCAAAGTCCCTGTGCAGCACTTTCTCGTAGACGCTCTGAAGCCCCACTGTTTTGGGCAGCTGGGCTTGGTAAAAGTTGTCCCTGCGTAGGGGATCCCTGGGCAGGGATGTGCTCTTGCAGAAGGTGGAAAGGGGAGCCGAAGGATGGGGAGAGGGGTGCGGGTTGGCTCTGCCACAGGAGGGGCTCCAGCAGCGGTCTGAGTGGCCCAGGATCTTGCACTCAGCCGTGCATGCCCACAGACCTAGAGAGAAAGAGAGAGAGAGGAGAAACCTGTTGTTACTGCAGGAATAAATCCACATCATCAGTAATCCTCAGAGCTATCAATCACAGGATGATTCAATGTATTGACAGTGGGAGTCGGGAGTGATGCTCTACGGCACAATAAACACCCTTGGGAAGGTCATGTCTTTTTGCTAGGGACACTCCTCACAATCTCAACTTTAAGGGAAGCTTTTTGGGGAGGAAAAAACTCCAATCTCACAGTTCTTCTAGCACCTGCTAATTTGTGCTGGGCACCTGGTGTGGATAGGAATCAGCATCACATCAAAAGGCAGTTTGAGCCACTCAGAGTCAGATTTCCTTATCCAGGTGCCCTGCCTAAACACTGTGCTCCAGGGTCCCTCTGTCTGCCTCCCTGTCTGCCTGTCCATCTGAGGGGCTGAGCCCTTACCATTCTGCATGTGTGTGATGAGATCTTTCTTCAGGGCGTCTCCGCTGATATCCGAGTCACTGTCATTGAAATCGCTGTCGCCTTTGCCACTGTCTTTGCCACTGAACTTCTCTGCCTCTCTGCCAGAGATGGTGTTGAATGAGTGCCCCTTCCAAATGGCCACGGGGGGAGCAGGCTCCTTGCCATAGCTCGGAGTGGCAGTGAAACCCTGCTGGGGTGAGAGGTTCAAGGGAGACAGGAGAGAGGGAAGTGGTGAAGGGCAAATAAATAAACATCGGAGCTGTACCTCTGTGATTCACATCCTCGAAGATACCACACACTGCACCCCCCCTCCAGCCCCCTTTCCCCACGGTGGGACCTTACCTCCCCGCTTGGTCCTCTCAGCCTCTTCTGACCCTCATAGAGGCAAGTGCTGTCGCTGCTGCTCTCAGCAGTGGAAATCTCTTCAGCAGCTGGAGAAGGGTCAGGGCTGGTGAAAGAGGTTTTGCTGGGAAAGGTTCGTACCTCAAACACATTCCCCCTCTGGCTGCCCTCCTCCTGCTGGCCTTTCTCCAGGTGGGAGATGTCTATCTGGTCCTTCAAGGATGAGTTGTTTTTGATCTCGTTCCCCTTCTTACGCCTGTTGCAGGTGGTGGCAATAGTGATGATGGCCACCAGCAGGAGGGTGCAGCTGCCAGCCAGGACAATGATCACGATCAGAGGGATGTCCCACTGCAAAGCCTTTCCTTCCCAGGAGCCGGGCTTGGCTATCTCCTGCATACTGGAAGGAGCAGTGGCAGTCACCAGGAAGTTGACTGTGGCTGTTGTGGCCAGGGGGGGTTTGCCATTGTCTGTCACGGTGAGGATGACCTTGAACAGCTGCCCCAGCTCTTCAGAGAGGTCACCCCTCAGCATGACGTCCCCAGTGCTTGGGTTGATGGTGAAGAGGTCCTGCTGAGGCTCTTCCAGAAAGGCGAAGGTGAGTTCGGCATTGGCCCCATCATCTGCATCTCGAGCTTTGATCTGGGCCACCAGGGAGTCACGAGAGGTCTTGCTGGAAACGCCAATTTCTGCTGTCCCATTGGTGAGCACGGGGTGGATAATGACAGGAGGATTGTCATTCTGGTCCACCATCCTCACTTTCACAAGGGTGCTGCTGGAGAGCTGCGGAGAGCCACCATCGGTGGCCTGGATCCTCAGGTCCAACTGCTTGAGGATCTCATAGTTGAACGTCCTGAGAGCATAGATGGCCCCAGTGGCGGGGTCCACTGAGACGTAGGTGGAGATGGGTGCCCCCATGACCTGTGTCTCTAGGAGTCGGTAGGTGACCTTACCATTGTGGCCAAGATCGGGGTCACGGGCCACCACGGTGGTGATGTAGGCACCTGGCGGGTTGTTCTCTGGCACAGCCACCTCGTACAGGGGCTTGGCAAAGAGCGGTGCGTTGTCATTCTCATCGCTCACCCGCACCGTGTACTGGCGGACGGTCTTGAAGGGTGGGGAGCCCAGGTCCTCAGCCACCACAGTGAGGTTGTACTCAGCGATGCGCTCGCGATCCAGTGCCGCTGTGGTGACGATCATGTAGCTGTCCTCATAGGCTCGCTGCAGGGCAAAGTGGTCGTGCCCACGGAGGCTGCAGCGCACCTGCCCGTTGGCACCTGAGTCACGGTCTGAGGCGCTGACAAGGGCCACAAAGCTCTCGCTGGCTGCCGCCTCACTCACATAGGCCACACCAGCGGCACTGGCAGCCCCACGGAGGGCGCTGATGCTGATGCGCGGCGCGTTGTCATTGACATCAGTGAGGCGCACAATGACGGTGCAGGTGGCGGCACGAGGGCTGGTGCCACGGTCCTGGGCTCGCACGTCCAGCTCGTAGGTGCGGGTGCGTTCATAGTCCACAGTGGCCTCCAGGGTGAGGCGGCCTGAGCGTGGGTCAAGGCGGAAGAGCCGCCGTGCCTCGGGGGGCACCTGACTGCTAAAGGCGTAGATCACCTCACCATTGGGGCCCTCATCAGGGTCGACGGCATCCAGATCGAGCAGCAGGGAGCCGGGAGGTGCGTCCTCAGGCAGCTCAACTGTGACCGAGCTCTGGGCGAAGGTGGGGCTGTTGTCATTGGCATCGAGGACGCGGACATGCACAGTGGCCGTGCCTGAGCGCGCTGGGCTGCCACCATCCTTGGCCACCAGTTCCAGTGTGTAGGATGGCTGGCGCTCACGGTCCAGCTCCTGGAGCAGCACCAGGTCAGCACAGCGTGCCCCATCTGCCCGTGTCTGTGCCTCCACTCCAAAGTGGCTGTTGAGGGAGACTTGGAAGCTTTGAATGGAGTTGGAGCCCACGTCCTCATCCACGGCCACCTCCAGAGGGAGGCGAGTGCCAGGTGCGGCGCTCTCTGACACCTCCAGTGTCATCTGGGCACGGGGGAAGCGTGGTGCATTGTCGTTGATGTCACGCACCTCCAGCTCCACGTGCACTAGGCGGTAGCGCTCCCGCCAGCAGCTCACTACATCGAAGGCAAGGACGCACTGGGGGGCCTGCCCACACAGCTGCTCCCGGTCCAGCCCCGCTTCACCGATGCTCAGCTGCCCGTCCTCCTCCCGCACCCGCACAAGAGAGCTGTTGCTGAACTGCCGCATCAGTCGGAAGCTCATCTCTCCCGGCGCCTTCACCGGCATCTCGTCGGCCAGCGTGCCGATCACCGTGCCCGGCGCGCCCTCCTCGTCGGTGCGGTACCTCACCGTCTTGCCGCGGGACAGGGCCAGCAGGCAGGCGGCGGCCAGCAGCCGCAGCGGGCTTCTCATGGCTCGGCCCGACGGGGCGGTCCGGGGCGGCGGTGCGGGTGTTTGTGTGTGCTGGGGAGCGACTCACGGTACCACGCGCAGCTCCGCGCTCCCTCCGCCGCCGTCTGCATCTTTCCGCGCCTCCGCACCGCCTTTCATAGACGGCGGTATGCAAATGAGAGGGCGGCCGAGCCAATGGAAGGCGGTAGTTCCCGAGACGGGGAGGTTCCCGCGTCCGGCGCGAGCGGGCGCGGGGTGCGGGCGCGGGGCGCTGCCCTTTGTCTTCATCAATTCTGAGGGGTTTGGGGCTTCCCCCCCACACACCTTTTTTTCGCCTTTATCCTTTTTTTCCCTTTATTTCTTTTATTTTTCCCTTTTCATCTCTTCCTCTGCCTCCCGTCATCTCTCCCTCTTGGGATACGCGGCAGCGGAGCTGGAGCAGGGTTTCCCTGCGCCAGCGCGGATTAAAACGCGCGGCGGGGCTTGTTAATCGTGCCACAGGTCGGACAGGTGCCGTGGCTTGTTGCCCCGTGTCGTGACATGCCACCCTGTGGCGTGGCATGTCGCCCCGTGGAGTGTCGCGGTGTGTCGGTGCATGTCGCGGCGTGTCGCGCGGTGGTTGCGCGGATTAGCGGGTTTTTGGGGAGGGGGAGGAGGGTTCCGGCATTCATCTGCGCGGCCGGAGTGGTGTGCTCCTCGCGTGAGAGCCTGTGATCAGCGGCGTTAAGTCGCCTTTCAGGAGGTGTCCCCGCATGCTTTAGTATGCGTGTCACCGCCCGGGTTTCTTAAGCCTGGGGCACTAGCAGGCGAGAAGGGGAAAAAAAAAAAAAAAAAAAAAAGAAGAAAAAAAGAAGGGAAAAAAAAGTTCCAAATAGGATTTAGCATAAGCTTGAGGAGATTTGGAAGGGTTTCAAAGATCAGGCTGTATCAAAGGCTTATGAAGCCCTCGTTAGCTGTAGAAATATAATAGCATGGCAGGCTATCCCATTCGAGGAACCAATGTCTGTATTATTTCACTATGACAGGCTAAAGGGAGAGAAAGTTGAACAGTTTCCACAGAGGAGTTGGACTAAGTTGAATATAATGAGCAAACGCCACATGTATCCATTATGTCCCTCTATTCATTCCCAATCACTGCCATAACTCTTTGACTAAACGATGATGAGCGCTGAATTACACACAATGCCCTGCTCATATTAAAATACATTTAAGACCTATCCCTCCTGGTGCCCTGTTACGCCTATTCACAGGATTTTCCTTTTGTCCTAATAGGGCCTCTCTGGGAAGCAACACTAGTCTCGTTCCAGAATAACAAAATAACAGCATGAGGCTGAAACCTGGCACGGACCGGGGGAACGAAACCATCTGCCCCGCGAGGCACCGGGGCCCCGCTCGGAGCCCCGAGTCCCGAGCAGCCTCTCGGTGCCTCTGCAGCCATGGGCAGGAGGCTTGGTGGGGATGGAGGCTGGGGGTCCTCAGGGGCAGCTGGGTCCCCGGGAAACTGCGTGACCTTCATTCTCTCATTCCCTCTTCTCTTTCTTCCTTTCCTTTCTTCCATTTTTAGTTCCTTTTCCTTCTTCCTCGCCTCCTTCCCTTTTCCCTCCCTCTTCTTCTTCTGATTTTCGCTTCTTCCCTCTTCCCTTTCCTCCTTTAATTTTTGTTTCACACTCCCTTGTTCATCTTTCCTTTCCCTCTTTCACCTCCCTTTTCCTTCCCTCCCTCCCTCCC
>JAOEHY010028430.1:26910-64333 GCA_025447955.1 Psilopsiagon aurifrons
CCGGCTTATGGAAATGGGATATAAATGGGGCCTCGGCTCTGGCTGCGGATCCGGGGATCCTCTCTGCCGCCAACTAAAGTCCCCAAGCTCCTGCTTTCCATACGAAAAGCCTCCGCTCGGCTCCTTCATCCCTCCCTCCCGCCGTAGCTCCGCAGGGGCCCGTCCAGAAGGGCGGGCAGCGCCCGGGCCAGGCCGGGCCCCTTTGGGTCACCCTGGGTCCCCGTGAGACCCCTTGAGCAGGGATTCGGAAGGGCCGAGGTCCGGGGACCAGGCTGGGCTGCGAGCCTGGGAACGGGTCCAGCGACCGGTAGCGGACAGCGGGCAGCAGAGCGGCCCCTCGTGTGTAACAAGATTATCTTTGCCATTTCAAGTTCCATACAGCATGTAATTTATTTTTAATTAGGATTAGATAGAGCAGGGGAAGGAGACCAGACCTCACCCCCTCCTTTGCCCCTCCCCACAAAGACATGGCTATTCCACGAGGAGCTTTTCTTTTTTATTAAAGAAATAATTACTCAATCAATCGATAAAGCAGGACTTACATTTGCCTTGCATGCACTTTGAAGGAAAGAAGGGTGAAAAGGGCTGTTTTTTCAATGTGTGCTCAAGTATCTGGATCAGAAGAAGCTTGGAAATCCTTCTTCTTTCCCATCCGCCCAGTTCCCATCTCATGCACTTTCTATCCAAAACCATTCTTAAGAGGGCCCCAGTGGGGTCTTGTTCCTCTTGCCTTTTTATTTTAGAGGGCAAAAGCACTGCGTGCCTAGGTTCTTGTTTCACAGTCATGACTTTGATTTGAAAAAACAAGTTATCAGTCGCTCTGCTGGAGCAAAGCCTTCTCCCCAGTAGTTTGGGTAAAGTCCATTGCAGAAATGTTCTGAAAGGCTACTGAAGAATCCCGTTTTGCAGCTTAGGAGTAAACATACGGATCAGCTGCATTAAAAGCACTTCTTTGAAATATTGTGGCTAAACAGCCCAGATTGGTTGATTGCTCCATGTGGAGACATATGTTCTTGCAAACTGTGCGTATTGTTACTAATGGGGATTCTCACACCACAGCCTTTCCTTTGAATCTTAGGCGCTGGTGGTTTCTCTGGAGCTGTTGCAAGGTTATTTTAATAATTTACCAGCTCTCTTGCACTTAGCGTTGTTGCGGAGACTCGGAGCCTGCTAAGAAGCCAAGAAGGAGGCATTTTGCAGTGTCCGGAGGTCTGATCTCTGCTGCCAGACTCCTTCCCATACTTCTTAGACACAGAAATCAAAGCTGCTCCCAGAGTCGAGTGTCAGGCAAAGGAAAAAGCAAGACTAACCCCTGTGAACCTGAATGCCTGGGTAATGTGCTGCTCCCGATGAGTGGAAGGACTCGTACACCACCAGCCTGATGCCAACAGCAACCAAGGCAGTGTTGTCCAGCAAATCACTCCAGTTTCTCTTTTGTTTTTTAGATTTAGATTTTAAATTTTCCCTGATTCTGTCCCAGCTCTTAGAAGCAAAGTTTGTGGGCACTTTTCCCCCTCCCCACTTACCGTCTTACATGGAGTGATAAAACCCCAGGATCTCCTCTTCTTCCCTTCACCCCTTGAGCTAAGCACAGGCACTTACTGCTGACCCTTTTCACTGTCACCTACAGCGCAGTGGTTTTCAGGTGTCCCAAGGTTCCAGTATCCCCAATGCAACAGGGTAAGACTTTTCCTCCCCTCAGCCGCTGCCTGAGATTCTCTCCAGTAATTACTGTCAATGGAGATAAGTTCGTAGATGTCACTTTTTGGGGCTGCAAGAGAAGGTAAGACTCCCACAGAGGTCCAACCCAGTACCTCAGGACCACAGTCACCTTGAGGGAGGATGTACAGCTTAACTGATATACTGGGTTGTGGAATCATGCCGGGTTTAGGAAGAAGTGTCTGTGTTATAAATGCTTCCCCTTTCCTAGGGGATCTTAGGGGCACCAATCCCTGGCTATTCAAAGACCCCATCTCTCCTTGGCCCCAGTTTTCCCCCATCATGACTGCATGCCCTCAGGGTGGTGGGATGGGATCCCCTTGTAGCACAAGCTGTGGCTTTGCTGAGCCTTCCAAGAGAAGCCAGGCTATCTGGGCATGGTCTCCATCTGCTCCTGCTCACCCCCATACCCAAAGGGTCTGGCCAACTTCTCTCCAGCCGTGAGACTGAGGCACAACATGTCACCCTACCCCACATCTCACAGCCTGCAGAGGGGTGGCATGATCTCCCTCCCTGGAAACCCATCTCCACACTCAGCCCCTGCCTCTTTCTTCTTGGGCATCCCTGCGGGCTTGGCTGCCTTGGAGTTATCTACAAAAACAAAGGAATTCCTTCTGCTTCACAGCCTAAACAATCCCCCTCTGTTTAATCATTTTTGCAACCAAGGAAGTGTGGGTTAACCTGTCAAGCTCCACAAACCCGGGGTGACCAAAAACTCTGGAAAACAAAAGAGTGGAACGAAGCAGCAAAGGGTTTTGATGTTCCATGACTGTTTGTGTTGGAGGGTAGCATGTAGCATTGTGCTTCTGTCTCCAGCCATGCAGGCTATAGAAGGCAGAGGCTGCAATCCTGCCTGTGAGATGTGGGTTGGTACCAGGGTTATAAATCATCCCGATTGTTTGTTTGTTATATTTGCTTCAAATGCTTCCCTGCCTGTATCTGCCCTCTGTGAAATGTAGGTTAGAAGAAAGAGTTTGTTTTGCAGAAGAAAGGAACTGCGTGCCCATACCCCCCACCTGGCAAAGAGTTTTGAATCCACAGGGAATTTATTTTTTAATTGGATTAATTTCTAGCTGATCCTGGAGGAGCAGCTGGGGTCTTTGATTCAAGAGGTTAAAACAAAGGGGCATGAAACAAAAGACCAGTTCTTCGCATTCCCCACACAGCATGGGCCTTATGCAAGCTGCCCGAAGGTATCCTCAGAGCAGTGCATTCCTAAAAGTCCCCTCATGTGGCCCTCAGCTGGGGTCTACTGCAGGCTTTTTTGGGGATGCTCCCTACGCTGTCTTGCCTGCAGGGGGGCTAGATGTGAATTTTTCCCTCCTGCCCCACAACCCAGCTTATGATCCCACATAACCTTAATGCTTGGTGTCATCCCTTCTTCTGCCACCTGTTTTCCAGCTCTTTACCCTCTGCCTCTTCTGCACCAGAAGGATCAAGGAGCCTTTTCAGCTGTTAAACCATGCTCAGGTGCTCTGTCATCTGGAACAAGCTTGTGAGGCTCAGCCTCAGGCTCAGCCTCATCAAGGTCTGGGGTACGTAGGTACTCAAGCGACATTGAATGCCATGGAATTTGGACATATTTTAGCCTGGATGAGGAGCTGAGGCTATCTTAGACTCAGGCCCCCATGTTCACAAAGCACTTCTGTACGTCACAGAGGTGCTGTGAATCGGATGCACTGCAGATTGTGGGTGTGTTTGTGGACAGATGACAGCCCAAGTCCTGCTGTTTGCCCACCATGAGGAGTGTTAGGAGATAAGAGATGCCCTTAGAAGGAACAATCTTTACTTTGCAGGTCCTTCCTGGCTATTTTGCCTCAATGTCTTTGGTTTTAAGAGGTACGGATAATACAGTTATTCACACCAGGCTCTGATGTAGACCTTTACAAGAAATGCCTACACTTTCCATAGCTTGAGGTTTGGTCTGACCACTGGGCTGTAGAAGAGGGAAGCTGCATGGCTTCTCTGCCTGGCTGGCTGTTGTGAATTGGTGTTCCCCCTCCACGGCTGCTGCTGTACATCTGGCTGGGATGTCTTTCATACCACTTTGAAGGTGTCTGGGCTGGTATATTTGGCTTTTCTCCAGCAGCTCCTTGTTTCCTCCTGGGCCTCATTCACACTCTTCTCCTTGAAGGACTGTTTGGGATTTAGGCTCTTATGAATGATGAATAGGTAGAAGAAATCCACCTCTCAGCTACCAGGAAGATGTAAAGTCCTTGGCGAATACTTATGTGTGGTGGTTGTGCTGGGCTCCACTGATTTCTGTGAGAGGCAAGGTCCTAGCCTGTGTGCAAGGTCCTTTCCGAATGTCCTTCTGTTGCCCCTGGCTGTCCAATGTCAGTCACCCAGTGCCACTCACCCAGTGCCACACTAAACAAGCATGGTCATGTCACTTCTTGGGCTCTGCCTCCTTCCCACAGTTTCTGAAGTCCTTCCCAGTAGGAATATCCTTATGTGAGCACAAGAATAGTTACAGACTTGCTGATAGATTGTTACTATGCCAATAAAAATATCCTCCCCATTTCTCTGCTGTTTCTCTATTTTCAGTCTTACTCTGCACATGTGATTTCTTGCCCCCCCTCCTTGCTGACACATGGGATGGGGGGGGGGACGGGACACACTGGCAAACAATCTTCATTGAGGTCCTAGAAACAGTGAAGTTGCATTAACACGATGCCATGCTCGAGCTAATTAGCCCAGTGTCACAGCTGGGTTAATGAACTTGGGCACAGCGCCACAGTTCTGATTCCCAGGGTAGGGGTGCTTTGCAGGTTCATGCCCTGGTCTGCTTCTGGTTGTTTCCCAGAGGGTTACAGTGAGGGGTGTCGTGGGAGGAAGATGTGATGGAGAGGCAGGGACTCAGCCTTGCGCAGGGAACCCCTTCCTCCATCTCACCTCTCCGTTTCCCCCCTCTTCTCCCGCCTTGTCCTCCGTGTTAATTGTGCCTCAGCTTCCAAAGTCAGAGCGCCCCAGCTGTGAAGGACTAAGTCTCTTCTTCTCCCACCCTCCTGAGCGGCAGCAGGCTGCGAGCAAGAGCGTGTCTCGTGTCAGTGCTGTTGAAGAGGCTGCGAGAGCCGGGGAAGAGCCTGCGAGCAGGCGGCTGCCACGCTTGGCCGCCTGCCAGGGTAGGAATGCTATTCATTCCCGGGAAGCGGCGAGCATCCTCCCGCAGCCGGCTGCCTCCCGGGCCGGGAGTCTTCCCGGAGCAAGGTTTTATTAGAGCCCCCCTGAACTGGCGCTGGGGTGAGCTTGGTCAGGCCGCTCTCCTTCATCTGGGTTTTGGGATGGTCTCCTGTTCCTATCTGCAGGTGGGGCTCAGAGTTAAACCTCGCTGTTTGTCTCCACTTTATCAACCTGTGATTTTAGCTCCGATGAATGCCAGCATGTTGCTGCCTGACGTGTAGGCAGCTCTGGGCAGGGCAAGACAGGGAAATGGTAAGCAACAGGAAAGAAGAGGAGGGATAGCAAACACATCCCGTTACAAGAGATTCAGAAGGCTTTAAATGTTCATACCAAGTCAATGAGAAGTAAACTTTTGAAAAGCTTGGGGACTAGTGGAAATCTGGCTCCTAAATCATTTATGTGCTCTTGAGTGTTTTTACCCTGGATTTTTGCTTTAAGCTTTTCTACTACCATATTTTGCTGCATTTCGTGAGTTTGGGGTGTTGCTTGGGATCAGATGAGACTGCTTTATGAGGCCATGGGAAGACTTTTTCCTTCAGATTTGTTTTGTATCCAAATCCACCATTCTTTGACCTCCACAGGACTTTGACCTCCAGAGCTACAAAGCATTCATGTACTCACTGACGATCTTTCATGCTCTCCGTTTGCTCATTCTGCATGTATGATATGCTGAAGGGGTCTAGCTGAGGAGGCACAATGCTGGCTCTGGGTGGGGGAGCGGAGAGGGGCAGGGCTATTTCCTGTGGCTGAGATGCATCTGCAACGTGGCCCACAGCAGAGTGCTTGCCCATCTTTAGCAGACAGCAAGTCAGTTCCGAAGTATCATCCCTCCCTCCTGCACCTGTAAACGTGCGCCATAGCAGGACAAGCAGGCAGTCTGGAAGCCACTGCAGTCTCTGTGACTACATCTATAACACTGAATAAAATGGTCCATAATCTGGCTCTGCTCAGTTTGCTTCTGCAGACGTAGCCTATGGTGATGCAGCCCTTTTCCAGTTTGGGGGGAATTACCTGTTAGCCTTTTCAAGTTTAGCCATCTAATTAGCATTCACTAATTTAATTCACTTTAGAAAGAGGTGCACAATTTTACATGTCACCCAGTGTCTGCAGTTTTTGCATCTGGAAATATAGCACATATTTCACATGTGATCCCCAGGAAGAAAAATCATCTGGCCCCAGCATCTGCAGAATTCTGTTCTGAAAAGTTAAATAATTTTTTGTAGCTTTTTAAGCTCTGTAATAAATGTGTGGAATGATCTCCCAAAAAAACCAGCTTGAGGCTTAGAGAATAGGTGTTAAGAAATGCACCAAATTAGACGAAAAAGAGAGGCATAAAATCTATGTTATTCCCCAAAATAAGGGCTGACTGCTCAAGCAGCTTTTCTGTTTGCTGCTGTACTAAACATCAAATTCGTGTTTCTGCCTTAAAGTATTTGCATCTCTGCAGTGAGCAGATCTGAAAGCTTTGTTTTGTGGGAGAGGTATGTGGTCGTGGGTGAGAAGTAGCAAATGATGCAGTCGGGCATGGTTTGTAAGCCAAGGGTCACAGATGGGTGAAGCTTCACAGAAGTTAAAAGTGAGACAAACAAGCATTTAGAGATGCTCCTGGAGCATCCTGAGCTCTTAGAACTGGAGAGGTTTGAGCTTGCCTTAGCAGCATTGCGTATGTTATATATTATAATGAATATGATAATAATTGGAGATAATTTATAATAAATGTGTGTTATATCTGAGTGCCTCCTCAGTAGGTTAAGACAATGCCATGAGAGTCTAAAGAAATGTGAAATCTAATTACTGTAGCTGTGTAAGTGAAGTAGTGAGGAGCTTGAGAGTGTGACTGATAAGTAATTAGATACTAGGCTAATGAGCAAGCTGTCTACAGTCCATCAAAACAGTAAGGAAGGCTTGTGCAAGACACCCCTGGCATTGCAAAGAGGAAGATATACCATACCCGAATACGGCTTTCCAGGATACGGAGCACAACATGAGCACATGATGCTCACTAATGACAGGAGACTGTGTGCTCAGCTCAGGGATAAAGTCATTAACCAATCGAAAAACGTGTGACAGACCCACAGGCAATAGGAACAGCAAAAAGTACAAAGTACAAGGAACTGCAAGTACATACAGCAGAGCTGCATCTTGGATTGAAGGTGCTGGATTAGTGACTCTACAGTGCTGGGTTTTCTGTGCTATCTTACCCCAGATAAAGCATTTAGGATGAGAAACTAGTGATGGGTTGGGCTGTGCAGTGAGTCTGGTGCTAGCAGAGCTGTGCTGGGAAGGGGCACCAGGGAGCCTGGCAAGGGGAGCAAGGGCAGAGGTAGTGGGTATGCTGGGGAAAGGCACCCAAGGCTCTCCGTATATGGAATTCTGCAATAACAAAACTTACATTGTGTAGAAGTCTGTCTCCAGAAGCCCATTCTTCAGCAAGTGCTAACTGTTTAAGCTGAAATTTTCCATCCTGGGTATCCGCTTCAGGCTGTTGGTTCTTTCTAACAGAAAGTTTCAGCTGAAGCACTTCAGCTATCTCCAGAAAGCAAGCTAGGGAAGATTTATCCTAGGCTTTCTTAATGATTGTTTTGCCTGTAGGATAAATATACAGGCTCTCCTCTTTTACTTTTATTTCCCCCCTTTTTTTTTCTTTTTCCTTCGCTTTTTAAATCATGGAGTTTTCATGGTTTCACTTAAGGAGCTGAAATTTTGCAAGGAGATGCCCTGTAAAAGCAGCCAGGCGACTTGTGCCATTTTTGTGAGAGTTCACCCAAACTAGGTTATGCATTTGAAGCAGTGCAGCCTGCAGGTGTTAAGTAGTGTAGAGATTAAGCAGTAAATCCTCCCCCAGGTTCACTCAGTGCAGTGAGTACATCATGACCTTATCTGGGACAGGCCATTATTTACAGTACAGGCTGGGCAGACCCAGAGGCCTGAAAACAGTCTGCATCTCTCTGGAGTCTCAGACATGTGGAGAAGGAAACTGCTGGGCTTGAACAAAGTGAGGATGGATGTTTGGGGAGAGAAAAGTCAGAAGAATCTGTTCTAACCATAGCACCTTTTTTCCTGGTCTGCCATAAACTTGGGTTTTTATTCTGGGTATTTGTGAGGCAGAGCCAAACTGTTCTTCTGCTATCAAGAAACAGCCATCAAAACCCAGTAGCTAAACACACCTTACTCTCTTGTTCTAAGAAAGATATGCCATGATAGCCCAATACTAGTCTTAGCTCTGTGCTTCCTCAAATGGGGCATGGTCTGTGTGATGGACCTAAACCTTGCAACCTTGGGGACAGCTGCTGGAAAGCTGGGGGTGAAGTTATCCTTTTTCAGTATCTATATCTTAATGTCTAGGAAGATATTAATAGATCACCAATGGAGTTTGCAATGTCAAGCCCTACAGAGTGAGGGGAAAGCAGGCCTTGAGTGTTTCAGCTTAGGTGTGCAAAATTAGTGGCTATTAATCTACTAACCTGCATCTCTTTGTGTCTCAGCTCAGCAGCTGTAATGTGGAATTAATGATACACCCTCCTTACACGGGTTTATTATGGAAATAAGATAATTAACATCTGCGAATCACTCTAATTTAAGAGTGGGGAAGGCCAAAGAAAAGTCTGTGAGAAAATTATTGCTTCCATCCCGAGCAGGACTCCAGTGATGTGAGAAAACTGTGGTGTGGAGCAAGGACCCAGAGCACACCATCAAAGGGAGAGAGGGCTCTTGGATCTGTGGAGCAGAGCAGGAGGGTGGTGGAGAAAGAACACTTCACTGTGCAAACAAGGATTGTATGATAGTGTGACTGGGGCTGCAGAGACCACGTTAGGCCCATATTTCCTAGCTTAAGTGCTTGACTTTGCAGTCTTACCAATGTACTTCCAGTGCAGTTCTCTTGGGTGCCATAGCTGTTGAAATATATAGGTGTTGGAGGTAAAACTCTGTCCTGTATGCCCCGTAATCAAGCAAGTTGCCTGTGGCTTGATGGGATTTAGATCAGTGATTGCTCATTAAGCAACAAACTTTGGCTGCCCAGGTGGTGGCTTCTCTTTTCACTGTCCTCCAGGTACACAGTGACCTTCCTGGCTTCCTTTTCCCTGCAGCCATAAACCTTCTCTGGTCTTCTCTCAGTGAGAAAGAAATCTCGGTGTGGGGCTCCCTCATTTTGCTGACAGAGGAACATGGTGTGTGAGACTAAACAGCACCAAAGCACTATATGGAGGCCACAGCTTTTTGAGGAGGAAAGGAGGCTTCTAAGTCAAAGGCTGAAGGCCCAGTGAGCTTTGAGGTGAAGCTGTGAAGAGCTTATTTTGGACAGCCAATAATGATTCTCAGGAACAGTTTGGTTAAGGTGTGCCCTGTGAGGTTGAAGATCTACATTGCACTGCCATGCCATGGCCCCTCTGTGTGTTCTTGGGCAAGGCATCATGTCTTACAGTTGAAATAATGTACTCCACAGAGGGCAGCGTGTTCAGCCTGTGGTTAGGTCCTTTAGGAATGCTACAATGAAAAAATCGAAGCTAATGATTTTATTTTTCTAAACCCCTTTTAGACATCTAAAATCTCAGTGAAGTCATTACTGACGGGAATTTCCTTCCAAGTTACTTTTTTTTGAGAAGAAATGGGCAAGAAAAGGGGGCTGTAGGACTTCATCCAGTGGAGGAAGCTGAAGGTCTGCTTCCATTGGAATGTCGGAACTGTTAGTGGCATGGTAGATAGGAGTGGCAAGGAGATGGTGGGGTGGGAAAACTTGGGGGGAGCTAGCAAAGGTAGGAGAGGGGGGACAAAGTAGAGGGAACTTGGTGGTGAGGAGAGTTGGTGAGAGGATTTGAAAGGGGGGAAATGTGGGTGGAAGAAAGGGGTCTGTGAAATGGCAAGTCCAGGGTACAGATTTGGGGAGTGTTACAGGGTTTGAGGAAGCCTGGGGAGCTGAGGGCTTGTTAGGGAGGTGATGGAAGAAATGTGGTGGGAATGCTGGTGTCCCAGAGGATTTGGGGCCAGCAGCTGCAGAGGGGGAGACTGGGAGCTGTGGTCTGGGAGTAGCTGGGGAATTTGAGCTCTGAAATGGTTCAAGAGGTCTGGGGTAGCAGAGATTGGGTATGGGCAGTTTGTGGGAAGCTGAGGGATCTGGAGCAGCAAGTGCTGAGGGAAAGAGGCTTTGTTTTTGGGGACAGCAAAGGGCATGTGTGGGGCTGAGTTTCTGGAAGAGGAGGGATTTTCAGATGATAAGCAATAGGCATCGTAGTGTCTTGGGGTGCAGGCAAGGTCACAAGCTGGGGACCTCTCCCAGAAAGCCACTGCATGCTTCCTTGCTATCATAAATATGGTAATCCTAAGCATGCCTTGAGCTTCATCCATGCATGCATCATGCATCTGGACTCTCATGTTTGCTATATCACCTGCACAAATCAATTACTGTTAAGTGGGGAACAGCCCAGTCTGGATGTGTCTATGCCCTGAGCGAGGCACAGGGCGATTCTATTAATATATCAGCTTCCCACCTTCTCTCTTTGCTCCCCCTTCTGTGGCTTATCTCACTTTCTTTCCACCTCCAGTCAAGACAGTGCACTCCTGTCTTTTCAGTTGCTCTACAGAGTTTAGCTTGCTTTCAGAGAGTAACCCTGAAAAAAGCAATAGATACTCTTACAAACAAACATGTACTGCCTTACAAGGCATCTAATGGAGAGCTCTCTTACTCTGCACAATGTGTTTTTTAGGGACTTGGTGTCAGGACATGGGGAATGTTTGTAGGATGGCTCCCAAAAGCATGCAGAGCTGCACATAGGCAAGCTCAAACTCTGCATAGCATGTTGGCTACCATCCTGTGTTGAAGCACAGTGTCTGACCGAGTGGTGTTGGTAATGTAAGCTGTTCTCTCAGCCTGTCCATTTCAATTTACAATATTTCACCTGAAATCCCTCTTTAATCATAAGCAGATAAGAAATTACTTATTACAGAGTGCCATAGGTGCACATGGTGCTTTATGAACATATGAGGAGACAGATTGCTGCCCTGAAGAACTTGCAATTGGATTTAGACAAACACAGTAAGAAAGCAAAAAAGCTGTCGGGGTTGAAACTTTGAGCAGACAAATAAATGCCTGTATACAATTGCATCAGTCGCAGTCCATGGAAATACTCTCTTTTCTTGATTCAAGTGCTCAGCTGTGTCGCTTTTACTGCTGAAGCTGACAGACTGTTAGTTCCTTAGGTAGAAAATGCTTGTATTTTAATGCTCATTATGTCACGAATTATTAAACCAATTTAAATGTAAAAATCAACCGAAAGGACAAATTTATGTTTAAGGATGACCTGCAGCATCTAAAATGGAGACACTGACCAAACTAGTATAAGCAAGGTCAGGTTTTGTTTGGTTCAGATAATTTATGCCCAAGTTGTAACGCTGATGTAATTTATGTTGCATTTAGTGCTTTCTTTCCTATGAAATTTGACACTGCAACAGTGTGATATGAGTAATATATAAAGACAGGATTTTTATAGATGATGCTTGTAGCTAATATAGACACAGCTTTTACTGGTCTTTCTTGTGAAAGGAAAAAAGGAGGAAGGAGGAGGAAAGGAAAAGCGCAGGCAATTCCTATGTAAGAGTGCATCCTCTATATCAGGGATAACATTTTTCTCACTTTATTTTTTTCTGGTGAGTCTGTCCTGAAAAAAGAGCCTCAACCCAAGCAAATATGTTTTGGAGATTATAGACTGGCTTATGTAGCCTTAATATCCAGAGTAGTCCTGAGGTAGCCCTCCTGCCCCCTGCTCTGTGCCTTTTTTTCAGGCTTTTTGTTTATCCATCAGTGAAAAAGTCCAGCCTTTGTGCCACAAATCAGCTGGAAACGATCCTGCTCATATGCTGTGAAAAAGTGCTGCCCAAGAATGCCCTGTACGGCAAAAGGAATGGTCCTTACAGGCAGGACATGGATTTATAAAGTATGACAGCAGAAACAAGATGTGTTGGCTATCATTTAAGGGCAGTCATTAAAAAAGGCCATTATTGATCAAATCTGAGACAACGGTCATGTAATGGGCTCCTCGGATTCAAGGTGAATCAAAGGAAAATTGTGTCCAGGAGGATAGAGATGCTCGGCCAGTGCCACTACGGCGTGGCCACATGACATACCCAGAGGCAGGCACGAGGCTGAGTGTACAGCTGCCCACAGACTCTGCCAAGGAGCCAGATGATGCTGGAAGAATATCTTTCACAGCTCTGGATCTGGCTATTCTTGGCTTGTTCCCTGGCTGAGGGAGCTGGAGCTCATTGCTGGGCAGATAAACAGAGAGACTAATAAAGAAGATGAGGAGCTGTTGATCGTTTGAGCAAATTGGAGATGAGCTGATCAGCAGAGGAGCATGGCGATCCCTGTGAAAAATCACCTGGTGGTTGACGCTTGATTCAGGATGAAAGTGCACGTGTAACTCTCAGGATAGAGCTCTTTTCTCCCCCCAAGCAGTGCCCCTCCCCAAATGGTTAAATCCTGTGCATAATTATGAGAGTGTAAAAACCTCCACCTCTTTCAGACATGGATTTTTTTCCCTAATTCCCATAATTGGCACACGGGTGTACATGGGGGAAAAAAGGGGATAAAGCTTTGATTTTTTTTTTTTTTTTTTTCCAAGCTGAAAACGTGCAAGCCCTGTGTGGGTTAGGTCCTTTAGATATTTAAAAAGATTGAAACAACTTCAAAGGAGGCATTCTGTTCTATCAGGTTCAGTATATTTTAATATTAGTGTGTCTTTTTTTTTATTTTTTTTTTTTTTTTTAAGAAAAGAGATCCATTCTCTTGAGGAAATGAAATGTTCCAAAAGATTTTATCCAGAATGATTTTTCATTGTTTTTAAAGAGACAACACAGGATTTCAAGCATGCTGAGGCTGGTAAATGTCCTAATTTCTGCTTATCAGTGTTGGCTGCTCTGCATTACCAGTTTGATAGTTGCTGGTTATGTAAATCATTTCTTTCTATCAACAGACTGGGTTTTTGTTTCTAGAAATGAGAAGGTAGAAGCATTTGGCAATGATGTTTTTATTTACCTGTTATGAATGCCAGCATGTTGCGGACAAGTAGGGTGCAGAGTGTCAGCCCTTCAGTTCAGAGACATGAGGGACTTTTCCTAAGGAGGATTTGCTGAATAGCTCACATGCGTCCCAGAATATGATGGATTACCAGAAGACAAAGCTATTCTCTCTCCAACGCAGGTGTCTATTTGAGCAACCTCTCCTGCCCTGCCTGGTGCACTAAGTGCACTTCTCATGAAAGTCATGCTTTAAATACAAATCAGAAATGTGTTCTGGGCAAAAAGCAAGGACAATACTTAATAGAAGGAGGGTAAAATATCTTTAGAGGAGGGTCAGCGTGGCAGTTTGAAGCAGTGGTGTGGGAAGTAGGGAGTTGTGAGATGTGTATTGGGATGGGGATGAGCAAGGCAACGCAGCAGTTCAGGGTAAAGGCAATGCAAGGGATGGGCCCCACAGCCCCACACCTTCATGATCTTCATCGGTCTGCCTCTCCAGCTCCACCAGCAAGAGCTGGTGCAGGTGGTAGAGGTCATCTCTAAACCCTGAGGGACTGAAGGGATGTGGGACTCTGCAGAGTGGTATCCTGGGTGGCATCTGCTGTGGTGGATTTGTGCCATGCTACACATCATTTGGTCTGTTTTGGTAGAAGTGGAAAAAGTAGAGGCCACGTCTCCATTTCCTGTCGTCAGCCCTGGCTTTGGCAGCAAAACCTCTGTGTGGGGTTCATAGCCAGCTGGTTAATGCCTGGGCAAAGAGTCTGCAGGGAAGTGTCTGCCTTTACCCTCTTTTGTTTCTTTTTATTGTAATCCAGATAACGAAAGCAACGAGTGGCTGATCTGCCCATTGTGAACCCCGAGGAGATCCAGCCGCCAGCTTCTGCATACTTTAGTTATTTTAGATTAGCCTCCTGGCCTGTGTGCCTTTTGGGGTCTGCAGACCAGAAATAAAGCAGTAAGGGTATGCAGTGCTTGAGCAGGGTTGATTTTGCCTTCAGCAGACTTCACATAATCTAGATGGGATGTTTCAGTCTAGGAGAAAGCTTCCTGGACAGGTTCTCTCAGCTTGCAGAGGTGGGGACCAGGAGCATAGGGCAGAGGGCTGCTCCACAGGGTTTCCTTTGTCTCATTCATTATGGCTGGAGGGATGTGGAGGAGGCTTAGCATTTGGTGAAGGTGCTCCCAACTATTGCTGTCTAGGGAACATGGGATGGGGAAGGAATGACTGCTTTCCCACTGAGTGTTCTCCCTCAGACTGCAGGAGGGCAAGCTGGCTCAGGGCATTCACCTGCTGGGATCAACACAGCCGAAGGATAGAGTATCCTGTCTTGTCTGATCCTGTCATTACTAACAGTAGTTAAACGTGTTTTCATGTATAAAAGAGTATGTCTGACCTCAGTTATCCACACTTCTGTAGCTGAAATAAGGTCATATCCATGATGCCTGTTAATCACCCTAAAGTTCCCAGGGGAAGCTTGCCCACTTGTCCTTCAGACCATTGGCAGGGGGATTTTATTTTTTAGCACAGGGCTGATTTAAGGCTGGAATGGTCCCGAATGAAGTATTGATGAGACAAAGTAAAGAAGGAAAAAATAGCAGTCTCCTAGCTTCTGCAGTGCTCATGTGTGCCTTACAATCTCTGCATGAAAGTTCTTAATGGTGCACAGCAACGAGCAGAGTACATATGCTTGATAAAACAGATGCTAGACATGTTTCCTTAAATAGACCTTTCGCTAATTCAGCTCAGTGTTGGCTCTCTGCTTGCTCTGGGTGTCTGGTCTGTAATTCCTCTGCTAAAGAACTTGATGGGAATGCTACAACTTGGCCCAGAATTGTGACCAGCTTCCCTCACAAACGGGCAAAAAGGAAGCCTCCCTCCCCCAAGTAGACTATCTCTAAGTGACTGCAGATAGCCTCAAGCCATAGTTTTCCTTTAAAGGGATTTGAATGGCTTCATTCACACACTGGATCAATGCAGCAACTGTAAGTTAACATTTTTACATAGCAAAACTGTCTCTTTTTTATGCTTATTTCTCAACAAAGACATCCAGGTGGTACTAAATTTACCTTATTCTTTCCTGGATACCAAGTTATCCCACAGGAAAGTACATTGCCAATTCTGGCGATGCAGAGACTGAGTTAGCTGCACAAAAATTCTGTTCTGGAAGTGGTCTGATATATAAAATATGTAAAATGATTTTAAAAGCCAGATAAATAACAGAGTGTGTGCTCTCATTATTCATCCTCACGTGAAATTGCACATCATTCATTTTTGTAATGCATGTGACACTACTACAGAATTTCCAGCCTGGGGCACTGCAGTGCACCAAAACCAGAGGCAAGATGTGGCAGAATATCCCAAATCCATGTGCTTTGCTGGCCATTCTTCACTTCCCCAGCCATAGCTCTCAAGCATAACTATGGGCTTTGATTCTCAGGGGGATGTTTGTGGCATGGCATGACCAGGCCTGTGAGCTGGGAATGGGTGGCGAAGAACTGCATGATGTCTGAAATACTCCCAACCTGCAGCCCTGAAGTGCCCATCTTCTGGCCGTAGCAAGGAGCATCTATCACTTCACAGTAGGTTCTCTTTAACTATTATTTTCTTGTATTAGAGGAAGAGATGAAGCTTATTCTTCTGCTGTAAAAGACATCTGGCACAGGATGAAGAGTCTGCTCCCTGTATGGTGGCTGCCTACTTATGTCACGTATACAAGCAGTTAAAGACCCAGGTTTGTTCTCTGCTGTGCCGGAGAGGGAGATCTGAATCTGCAGGTCACAAAAGACACAACTACCAGGTGATGGGTTTATGAGATGGGGAAAGAACACTATGTAGGAAAAAAAGGCCTTATACATGACCCTAGGGAGAAGGGATGAAAGAAGAAACAGGAATGTGAGAGCAACATAATAGTGTAAACCTCTATAAAAGCCTCTTCAGGGTGCTGTATAGAATAAGGGTACTCTCAGCATCTTGTTTTCCAGATCCTTTTTAAGAGCAAGAGGCCTCAGGGTACATTTTGCGAGGACTTGAACTGCATCAGTGTTAGGTGTGCTCTGAGAATACGCCTTGGAGAGAGGGCTGTGCAGGCAACCTAGTTTTTTTGTGTATTTTGTTTCGGCATTCTGATGATCTATGAGGCTGAGCTCCCTCCCGGAGCAGATACAGGTTTGCCAGGAAATAGAAATCTAATTTTCATAATGTTTTGTAATGTTTTCAGCTGGAAACTGAAAGCCTGTTGAACTTAAGTATTTACAGGGCTAAATAGTTCTTGAATGGGGTTGGGGGGTGCTGGTCTCTGATTTCACTGAAATCTCATTTTAGGTACCAAAAATCCTAAGAAAATCACCACTGTATTGATGACTTCTCTGATCATTGTGTAACTACAACCAGTATAGAGAGATCTGTTAGACATAGTTTTCTTGCAACATAGCATGAGCTATAATACCAGGCTTCAAAATGTTAAGCTATCTTAACCAGATTCTGTTGATTTTCATTCCCAAAACCTCTCTTTAAAATGTGCAGCCGTGAGTAAGCAAGCTTGTTGTCTAAATAGAAACAACCTAAGGGAATAAAGTTGTGGATAAAGTACAGCACCTTGAAAACCTCTGTTGTTCGTTGTCTCACCAAGCTGGTACATGCCAAAGTATAAATGGATGAGAATGCTGAAAGATTAAAACAGCTTGTGCTGGGCTGCCCCAGCAATCAAACAGCAGCATGGTGACCAGTCCAGCTATACCAATCTGTAACTAATTTTTTCAGCTTGAGTGGCAAGACTGGAGATAGGTGTTTTGTGGTATGGTTGTGTGCAGTCAAGGTTTTCTGTTAACACAGATGTACCTCTGTGAACATCACTGCATCACCACTGTGAGCATCCCTTGCATTATTGGGTAGCACACGAGAGAGTTGGCTGAGAGTAGCCCTGGGCCATTAACTGTTTTTTGATGGTTTTGTCTTGATAAGATGTATGACTGTTAAACAAGCAGTTAAGATGCTCTATTGGAATATGATTCCCAGTTCTGATGCTGAGTATTTTAAGGGTGACCCAAATACCTCAAGATTTTTTTTATCATTTTCAACAAAAGACTTTAGGGAATGAAGAGTGTTTTGGAGTTACAGGTTGGGTTGTTTTTTTTTTTTTTTAATGTCTTTTGTTTCTTTTGGCCTACGAGAAGGTAATTTTGGGGCTGTTTGGAGACAAATGAACCCTATTCAAATGACCTGCTAAGGATTTAGTGTCCCTGTTGGCCACTGCCAGTAAAATAGAAAGAAAGATTTGCAGAGGAAGAGAACAAGATCTTAATAGTGGGTAATGGAGCTGGAAGTCCTGATAGCAGGCTGTTGAGAAGCATTAACCCCATTTATTATGGGAAGATTCATCAGGAGAGAGGCCTAAATGGGCAAACCTGGGAAAATGTATTAAAATAAATCATTGAAAAGATAACTTTTGACTTACTGTGTCCTCAGAATTAGTGTTTCATGGAACAGAACAAAAAACTTATTTCCAAAAAGTCTGCTCACAAAGCAGGGCTGTGTGTGTGTGTATGTGTTATGACTCCAAATTTTTTCTCTTTTTTTAATCCAGCCTTTGAATTAATTAGCAACCATGTTGAATTCTAAGTGCAATAATTAAGCAAATTAATGCTGCAGTGAAGTTATTAATGAGGCAAAATATGCTAATATGCTTTTGATAAAGAACTTCTTTTTTCTTTCTTACCAAGAAACTGGAAAAGCTCTTCTATTTCAGGCCAGACACCTTATGTGGAGTTCTAAAGAGAGGGTTTTCAGTCTTATGCTGCTGAATGAATGTTTAAAACAGGGGTTAATATCTGCATTTTAGGCACCTGCAAAACCCTGTAGAAATGTTGCAGTGACAATAAAGTTATTAGCCTGGCTTCTAGCAAGTGTCAGTAACTAGGAAAGGAAGGTGTTCTGTGACCTCTGCTTCTATTACAGGAGAGGATAATACCTATTAAAGGACAAATATTTTTATGAGGATATTATAAATATTCAATTCATATAAAGCAGTGCAGGCAATTATTGCCATGACACAATGAAAAATAGATTTCTCTATTCAGTGTGTCCAGTGCCACTGTTTTCTGATTGTGAAGAAATATTCTGCATTGAAATATGATGGTAATTATTTAGTGGTTTGGAAATATGTGCATGTAGCAATAATAATAACAAATAACTGGTTTCTGTAAGCTTTGCCAGAGCATTTGGTGTTGGGCATGTAATCCATAGAGCCATTTAAAACATGCTGGAAAAATGACAATGAAAGACTGTTCCTTGAAATGCCGGGAGTATCCACCCATGATGGAAATCTGCCATGTGATAACTTAGAGACCCCTTCTATGGCTCCTGCTCTCTCTGTCTCTGCCTATGAACCACTTCTTTTAATCCTTGACAATGCAACGGACATTGCACTTTCCGAAACTGCCTTCTTGTTTATAAGAGCTTCTACGACTTTTAGGTATTGCTTCTCTGTGAAACCCTTTCAGCCTCTTCTCATTCACTCCTCACTTATCGTTTGCTGTACTTGATGCTTCTTGCTATTTGCATCAGCTTGGTCAGATCTCCAAATGCTGAGGGGTTTCTAACTGGTTCAAAGAGGCCCTTGAGCCAAGCCAAACAGCTGTGTTCATTAGTTCCTTGCTTCTGTGTTTCATCCTTTTATTTGTAATTTTATTTTTATGTTCTGAAGTATACATTCCTTGGAGGTTTTCTTACCAAGTCTATGAATAGATATATTTTTGATACTTCTCAGGATTTCATTTCCTTCCTTTAAACCTTCAGGATATTTTCCTGCTCATTTGCTGACATGTCCTTTGTTTTTCAAATGTGGTGTTAGCAGGGCTCCTTTTGGTACCCAACTACTCCCTCGACATAATTTAGTTATTTTACAGTCAGTATAAGTGGTTCAGGTGACATTATCTACTGCTTTTTAACTCGATGCCAAGAATAATCTCCCCTCTTTACATGCTTATTTCCTGGTAATGCTAATTTTAGAGCATTAAAGTGGTGAGAAATGATTTCTCTATATTTTCTCCCTGCAGGCAGTTTGATTGCCTTAGTGGACAGTCATTGAGGTTCTCTGTTTAAAAATAATTGTTAGGAGCTTGCTACTGCTTTGATCTGTAACTGCAGCAAGTACTTCTTCCCTTTTTTTTGGTCCAAGGCTGACAGTTCATCCATATATTTATGTCCTTACAGGCTGGGATCTGTATCTGATGGCCTATGCTGTTTACATCAACAGTTTTGCATTACTGGGGGTGCTGGATTCCTTTAAGTACACCACTAATCACCAACGTCTTTAGCCTCACCTGCGTTTCTGGTGCATGCTGACACAGGCATCATGGATCTCCACTATTGAGACAGGGCCCTCTTCTGCAGGACCTCATCCAAGACAAAACTTGCCTGTTTTTGCTTCTGGATTGCTCTCATTCGCGTTTTGCTCTTTCCAGTGTTCATCCTTGATGAGGAGCTAGCTCCACTGAAGAGTCTGTGTGTTAGGAGGCACATTGTTGTTTGGCTCCCAGCAATACAGCCAAGAAGTCCCCATGTTAACTGGAGAGACTCCTTCTTGCTGGCTAGACTGTGGATTGAATAGCCTTATGCATTGGGCCCTCAAGGATCTGTCAACACTAAGGGCTGAAATCCAGTCTTGGAGAACTAAAGTAGGTTGAACTCCAGTTTATACTGCCCTATGTTTGAGCGTCTAAACACCAGTTGTGGATCTAAAAGTGCCATTATATTCAAGGAGAAATATTCAGTACAGGAAGGGAACATGAAGCCTTTCCTACAGACTCATTTCAGCTGCTGATATGGCTGTGTCCATCCTTATTGTGCTGCACTAGGACATCCCATCCAGCTGGTTTCAGAGGACACAGGTTTCCAGTCCTGCCTGTGTCATGCCAAGCATCTATGTGTGAGTAGTGAGGGCACCTCAAGTAGAGCTAGATGCCTGTTTTTGAGAACTGAATGAGCCCTGATGTCTCTAGGCCACCATTGAGCAGTACTCTATCTGGACATGGGAGGGTGTAAAAAAGGAGAGGGAACCTCTGGTGACAGCTGGCAAGTAAATCAACCAAGTCCAGGACAATTCTCCCTTATGGTCTGAGTCTGAAAATACCATTTGTGCCTTTATCTGGTCTTGTGCATGTGGCTTGAGGGAGAAGAAAGTCAGAGCAGGGTCTGGTGGAGGTTAGCTACGTATACAGCTTCTGCAATCACAGGGAATGCTACAGTTCCTAAAGCCATGTAGAAAAGAGGTCAATTTCCAAAGAGATTAGCTTCAAGAAGAGCACACAGCTACTGTATTTGGTACTAGTTTCAGTATGGTCATACCCTGGTTAAATTTGGACTGTTGCTGTTTGTGTTCCTGAATGCCTAGGAGTCTTTGGCAAGGACTGGGGCCTTGCTGTGCTTAAACCGCAAGATAACAGAATGAAAAGGTCACCTTTGCATTAAAGAGTTCACACTGTATGGAGCTGAAGTTTGCACATATCACTCTCTTTCCCCTGATGACTGTCCTGTTGGTTACACATGAGAGCTCTGATATCAAAGACTGAAGGTCTTTCAATTCAAAGGCCAGGAGGTTTTGCTATAAAGTAAATAGTGCCAGTGCCTAAAGAGGGTCTAAATGACTTAAAAGGAAATATTCCAAGAATGACTGCAGCCCTTTGTATATTAGTTTGCTTTTCTGTACAATTTCCTTTGATCCGAAATGTGTTGCTGCTTCATTTACTGTGGAGGTTCTCACATGATTTCCTTAGTCAACAGCAGAACTCCATCAGGAATTCATTAGACAGTGTTTGTACAGATGTAAAGCTCTGCCTAAGTGATCCTATTATTATTTATATTGGGCCTGATCCTGCAAATCCTTAGTCACATAAATATTTCTCAAGATGTTAGTCAACTAATATGACAGAGAGAACTGCAGCAGTGAATTTAAATTTACAGTGCCAATGCAGCAGTAAAATTTTTCCTTGGTACATATGAGTTTTGTTACTAATTTCAGGGTTTTTTTCCCTATTCACTTATTTATAGCAAACTAAACCTCTGTGTTATGCACTATGCACACTTATTTAAAAATACTTTAAAATAAGTAAGGAGCACCTTACTTTCCATGTTCCAGGAACTGACTATTCTAAAACTTTGCTGTGCACAGCCCTCAACTCTACTTCACTTTAAGTTGTCTGCAATAATTCCCCTTCTCTAGACTCAAAAGATACAGTTATCATGGTTATGCATACAAACAGATGTCATCTATCTGGACTTCTGCAAGGTTCTTGGCACAGTCTTCCACAACATCCTTCTCTATAAACTGGAGAGATATGGATTTAATGGAACTCTGCAAGGTTCTGCACCTGAGTTGAGACACCCATCAATATCGATAAAAGCTGGGAGATGAAGGGATTGAGAGCAGCCCTGCACAGAAGGACTTGAGGGTACTGGTGAGTGAAAAGCTAGAGACGAGTTGACAATGTGTGCTTGCAACCCAGAAAGCAAACTGTATCCTGGGATGCAACAGTCAGGAGTATGGCCAGCAGTTTGTGGGAGACCATTCTCCCTCTCTACTTCACTCTGGTGAAACCCCACTTGGAGTACCGCATTCAGCTGTGGGATTCCCAACACAAAAGGGATGTGGATGTGCTTGAGTGTGTCCAAAGGAGGACCACGAAGATGCTCCAGGGGCAGGATAGCCTTTTCTATGAAGAAAGGCTCAGAGAGTTGGGCTTGTTCAGCTTGGAGAAGTGAAGACTCCAGGGCTGCAGCCTTTCAGCTATTAAAAGAGGCTTGAAGAAAGACAGAGACAAACTTTATAGTAGGGCCTGTAGTGATAGGACAAAGGGTATCAGTTTTAAACTAAAAGAGGGGAGATTGAGACTAGATATGAGGAAGACCTTTTTTTATGATGAGGATAGTGAAACACTGGCACAGGTTATGCAGATATGCAGAGAGGTCATAGAAGCCTCATCCCTGGAAATGCTCAGGTCAGATTGGATTGGGCTCTATTGAACAACCCATTCTAGCTGAAGCTATCCCTGCTTATTGCAGGGGGTTTGGACCTTTCCAACCCATAGTCTTCTGTGATTCTGTAGTCAGTGACGGTCCAACAGAGATGTCAATTATATGTGGCACTGTCAAATTTTGGATCATTAGTGTAGTACATAGACTTTCTGAGATCAGAGGACCAAATTGTTGGGCTGAAAATGCAAAGAGAGGAAAGGTATATTCTACAAATAGGGTAAGAAAACAAGAAAAAAAAGCTAATATTTTATCTTCAGAGAACATAGCTGCAGACATTTGGAGGTGGTGGAGTCACAACATATTCTTTCAGTTGAAATGGAGTTAGTGGCTCTCCATCTCAATGCCAGGTGAAACAGGCTAGTTGCAGTGAAGGTGGAAGCTGGTGACCATTTTCAGCATTAAGCACTGAGACACTGATTGATGAGATGGCCCCAGATGTCGCTTCCAGTCTCAGCCTGTGGCGATTTATTGCTAAATCAAGGTTGGAGATAACACAAATGCTCCTTTGACCTAAAAAAATGCCACTGTTGTATGTTGCATGTATATGTCCACACGTGAAAATGTGAATGCTCTTTCTTTTGTAACTGGTGAATGTTTTGGCTCTGTTTTTGTACATGAGGCACCATGACATTCGCAATGGCTAAAGCTTGCTCTAGGATATGTATCAACTCCTCATTGGATGCGATGGCTTTCCAGTGAGGAGGGTATGGTGTGACCATTGAAGACAATTTCTGTTTTTTGAAATGCACAGTTCGTCTTCTTACAGTATTCAGTTTGAAGCAGGTGGCATAACAGATTCACATTGTTACTGTCTCACTGCAGTGTTGAGCTGAAAGCTTTATCAAGCACCGGAGAATTTCCACGTTTGAGGAAGAAAGGTAATGTGCGATAGTTATGATAGAAGAAGTCTCACTGGGGCTATAGAGGGACCTGGATTCCGTATGTCTTCATAAAACCACTTGAAAACGGCCCTCTCGATTCTGAGTTCCCATAAAACTGCATTCCTCATGTGAGCGTAACGGAGAAAATATCACCCTTCAGCCTGAAGAGACTGAGTAGCACACAGGGGTGAAGCATTAGGTCTCAGGAGCACACGTCTTGCTGAAAAGCCCCTGGGAAGCTTGGGCTGTATGTCAGTGCCTAATATAGTTGGCATATGAGGCCATACCAGTGATTTCCTATCCCAAATACCACACATCTTTTGCTCATCTGAAGCACAGTATGGTTAAACTTATGGTGACTGAAGGACCTGTGGATGAATGAAAGTACATGTTCTGAAAGTTCCCCCTTAGACAGCTATTTCCCACTGTCAGGATCCTTCATTCTAACAACTGGTGTCATGCTGGCAATGACAAACTGTTGCACTGATGCAGCTGCACAGTGAATGCGAATTGTGACTTGCTGCTTCCTATTAATCAGGTTACTTCATATGGCATGAGTGCGTGCAGGCTGGTGCTTCTATTTTAGCACAGGCTGATCTGCACTGGGCCTACTGCATTTGTCTTGTTGCTTGTCTTCAGTCCAGTCCAGGGCACCTGAGGAGGAATATCTGTTTGTGTTCCAACTGGCTGAGACATAGACTTCAATTTTTTGTGCTGCTTTGCATCTAAGCAATAAATCTTGTAATAGCTTAACTTTTTATATGAATGCTGCCTCAGGCAAGGACTGTGTGGCCTAGAAAGCAGGAGGTTTAATATTTTATAAAACTTCCAAATGCTGTTTTGCTGCTACCTCTCCTTGAGCGAATAGAAGACACGGTGGTTTGATAGACCTCTGAGCTGCATTGGGGAACAGAAACAACCATGGACTATCTCAGTTGACTGACATTACACAGAAGCACTGGGGAAAAATGGTTTGAGTGGAAGCATTTGAGGAAATCACAATCCACTTGGGGGAGCTTAAAAAAAAAAAAAGCAAAATTAAAGAAAAATAAAACAAACCTGTGCCCTGCAGGTAAGTCATTTGAGGGAAACTGGTCACTTATCTGCAATAGTAGCAGGGTTGGAGTGTGCTTTGAGCTGGGCAAACAGCTCAAGTGAAGGTAGACAGGAGACAAAACAGTGAAGTCAACAGCCTGGCTCTGTACTTCAGAACTTTGATTTTTTTTTCCTGTTTTCTAGGAAACAGCAGGGGGACATTCCTATGGCCACTTTATTTAGGTCTATTAAGCACTACCTTGCGTCAGGCTGTCTTAGGTCAGTTGATTTTGTTATTCTGGAGTAGAAACTTTCATCTCTCCAAACAGAAATATTTCCCTTGTGTTTGTGGAGGGGTTAGGACTGACCTGTGTGACAGTGGCACTTGCGGATTCATCGGTGAGATTCATCAATACTTTGATGCAGTTGGGGCCCTTTTGTTTTCCTCTGCTTGTCTTGCTGGTCTCAGGATAGAACTTTGATTAAGCCAAGTGAAAACCAAACCATGCAGAATGAAAAGAAACCAGGAGACTCCACAGAGAAGCTTGGGACCTTAGCAATTCACCTCTTTCCAGGCAAAACATATATCTTTCTTTAGGCAAAAAGAGCTTATGACTGCTGGTTTTGGTATCCTGCTCAATCTAGTCCCAGCAGTGTAACACATAAACTAATGTTCTGTGATGTAGACCAATGATATTACCTTGGCAATGGGCTGAAGTTACTGTTGATAGGACTTGGGTCAGCAAAGTACTTTGGTGTGCTCACCCCATGGAAGCCCATAGGGTTGAATAAAAGGGAGAGAAGAAATAGGGGATTGTGCCTTTCCCTTTGTTCCTTTCTGGCATAGCGGGTTGTGGCATATCACATGATATGGTTGCATCCTTCCCCAATTTTCTTCCTCAAAGTGACCGAATCCAGTCAGGAAAGTTTATAGGGTTCACTTAAACGCTTTAAATGAATCACAGGATTAAATGGTTAGCATAAATGTGTTTGCACAGTCCCTCTGGAGACTGGAAAGAGTCAGGAGCTCACATTGCCATTTGCAAGTCCTGCTTAAGATCTCTCATTTTAGGCATAAGCCATGGTCAGGGAGTAATCCAGCGGCATAAAACCTGAATGCTTTTCATCCCTACATTGTTTTTTTGTTGGAACAATTGTTGTTCTCACCACATTTTCAACCTGATGGTGGACTAAAATGAACAGAATCACATCTTGGAATTTGGCATCTCTGGGTGGTATTACTTAACACCCAGAAAGAGAGACAGGAGACGTGACAATTTGTATAGATTTTCTCACAAAATTGCCAGCTGGGAAGAGATAAATGATAGCTCTTGAACGTGCTTCACTTATTCATCCATCACAACAAAATGGGCTAAAACTTGGAAATGTGTTGGGGAGGCAGAAGGTCTTTTACGAAGTTTGTCGTAGGGCACATTTAGGAAGACACTTTGCCCTCTGCATGGGTGCCAGATGAGGAGGCTGAGCAGGCAGTTCAAAGTGCTAGGGCTTCAGACTGATTTTTTCTGTGCTTCCTTCCAACCCGCTGTTCCCATCCTATATTTTCATACCAGTGCAGCTGCTCAGCTTGTTTCAGCATTGCCTCTGCTTGCTGCATGTCATTCCAGCCCTTCATTCCTGTACAGGTCCCTAGCTCCCAGCTGTTTCTCCTCCCTCCAGTGTCTGCCTCTTGGAACAGAGAACAGGGGATACTAATCCTGCAGGACATCCTCCACAAGACTTGCTGCCTGTGTGCAGCCAGTAGTGGTGGGGGATTGCAAATGGCACCGGAGAGAAATCCCAGATTATTAACAATACAATAAATAGTCAACCTGGACTCTGTCTACTTTCTCTCTCTTCGCTGCCTCCTCCTTCTCCTCCCTACTTCTTTCTTGGTGACTTTGTCTTCTTTCTGGAGCTGTGCTTGGCATGTTGATGCAGGTCCAGTGTGTGAAAAAAACAGGCTGGGTCTGGGTCTGCATTTAAGGGGGATTTCTTTAGAGCCATCTGCCATCTCGAAAATTAAAGGGAAAGGTCATTGGGATAAACCGATTTGCTAAACAAAATGGTTAACAACTCATGAATAAAACTTAAAAAAAAGGGGGGAAAAAAAGAAAAAAAAAGAGAGAATATCCTGAGGAGAGCAGCAAACTTTATAAGCAGAAAGAAACTCACCACAACAAACTCACAGCCTGTCTGTGCTGAGCTCTACCCACCCCTTTCCAGTTATTTTCCACCTTTTGGGGAAGGGGCTGCTCCCTGTCTTTCTTTCCTGAGGCCCCCTCCCTCCCTGTCCTGAGCCCCCCATGTCCTTGTGTATGCTTTGGGAGAGGAGGACTGGGGATGTGGCCATGATCTTCTTAATGACTTTTCAGTGGTAATATCCAGGGGACTTTGTGCCTTCTCTTAGCAACTCTGCAGCAGCATCAGTGACAACCAGGTGACTTTTGTCCCGTACTTGCTGCAGCAATGCCTCTTCCTCCTCCTCGCTTTTGCTGGGTTTCTTGCAGATCACACACAGAAGCAGTGAGCCTGCCCTGTGCAGCCAAGAGAGAAAATACAGCCCCGCACAGGCATGCAAAGCAGCAAAATCCACCTCTTCCCCCTCCCCCATATCAGCTGTAAAGAATAATCAGGATTGTAAAGGAAGCTGGCTGTTGAAATGAGGCACACGGTTGAAATGGCTGGCCACAGCCACTGAGCTGCTTACTGGGGCCAACCCTGACAAGGGAGCAAGATATCTGAGATGGAGGAGGCAAGGGAAGCTGGCTACCTCTCCATCACCTGCTTTTCTTTCCTCTCCCCCGAAATTAGTCCTCTGTATTTCCTGATGAGAGGTTAGCACAAAATCATCAGTAGAGGGTTTTGGTGTTTGCTTACTGCTGTGAAAGGTCTGCCTTAAGCACCAGTTCTCAGGGGTCTCCTAATGGAAGAAATAATTCAAAAGGTTGCAGGCTGCATGACCTATTGGAGGCTATGGGGGCTTCTCTTGGAGATGGCTGAAGAGAGCCCCTAAAGACCTAAATGAAGCTCTTGCAGAGAGCACTGTGAGACTATTTAAAGGGAACTGGAGCTGTCTTCAAGGGTGAGTGCCACATTGCCCATCAACTCACAGAGCCTTGTTCTGGCTCTTTGTCCTTGTCCTTGTTCTGGCCTCCATACCATCAAGACTATGATATAGCCCACATCCTCTTTCCCTTAGGACTGCAGGAATGCTGGGAACTGCCCCTATCCTTAAGAAAAGGGGATTAAAACATCACATGCTTCAGGGGTGCAAGCCTGCATTTTACCAGAGATGAGGGTACAAAGGGGCCATGTTTGGTTTTCTTCCATCACCTTGTTCTTCTCACCCACAAGTTTTTGATGTAGCAAAATCTCCTCCAAGCTCCATCACTTGCCAGGGAAACTCTCTTATCATTTCCTCTGGTCAGAAATGCTTTGTTCACAGTGGCCAAAAAAGCAGTAAGTGTTTTGGGGTGGGAGGTGTGGAATCAACTCCTTTCTTAGACTGAACAGACCATGCTGCTAAGCAGCTAGAAAGGCTCATTCCTCCCTCAAACCTTAAGGGAACAAAGCTATGCACCTACCAAGGCTGTAAGAAGAGGGTCTGAGAGCCCTAAGGTATGGAAATGAGAAGCTAAGGTGTCAGGACATGAAAACAATGGGGTTACAGTGTGTAGTCAGGCTCGGGTCCTACTTGGCTCATACAATTACGTCATGGGTAAAAACCTCTGGCTCTGCTCCCATGGTCCAGCTGTGTGCTTATAGCTCACCAAACAGCAGCTTGAGGTGGAGAATGCTGCCTTGCCTTAGTTGCTAAAGGAAATCCATGTGGGACTATTATGTAAGCTCTTTCAAAAGCTACTTTTTGTTGGCATGTTGGGAAAAGTAAGAGCACGCTAACGTAATTTCCCATTTATTTATCTGAAGTCCACTGACATCAATTGAAAGACATCCATTCAGCTGGTTCTTTTATAATGGCTTTTAGTGCGTGTTCTTTTCTCTTTCCTTTCTCCATTTTGTTTAGTTTTAGAAAGGTTTAAAAGAACAATATTAGGGGGAAATGGAAATACTTGGCTGAAAAGAATTAATTAATATTATTATAGCTATTGCTTTACTAGAGTTCAACTATTCTGCTGGTCTGTCAAGTGAAAGCAACAAACTGCCAGAGCAGCCAAGGAAGGTCCCCTTCACCGTGCAGCTGGCTTATTATCAAACACAAGTGGACAGAAAGGCATCTTTCTGTGCTTTGTTTAACTTTCCAGCGTAAATGAAGTTGGCCTACATTACTGATATGCACCTATATCAAGCTCGTACTTGACTTTATGAATTAGTTATAGAATTCACACCATGAATTTTGCATAAAATAGTTGCAGAAGAGTTTTGCCTGGTCTACATTTGCTTTTCCAAGAGTAAGGTGGTGAGTACTCAATGTTTAATTGATTGGTGAATGACACTGTCCTTATTTCCTTTATAAAAGGCACATCGTGAAAACAAGACTCTGCAACCATTATGGTCAAAACACTGACAGAAAAATCTTAAAAAGTTTGAGCTGTAGGAACATTTATAAGAAGAAAGCTTTAAAGCAGGTGTTAATAAAAAAAGTTATCTCTGGTTTAATTATTACGCTTATCATGTCTTATTTTCCTTCATCTCTTCCTTCAAAAGAGTGCATAGCTGCTGAGTGCTGTTTACATATACAGGTGATTTTTCATTTGGCTTTGGGAATTAGAATATGCATTTAACATGTTGCTTACTTCCCTTGGTCTTTGATGGTCATTAATACAATTTTATTTTTTTCACTCCCTTGCTTATATTTAGAGTATTAACCCTGAAACATCATTCTTCTCCAGGCAGATGATTGCTCCTGACTTGATCTATTTAGATTTAGAAAGAATCAAAACAGCCTTGCAGGGCTGTGCCAAAGCACTTGAGATGAGTGTTTTCCCCCCATCTATTACTTATTTATTAAGGCTGGTGGAGCATAACTAAAAGGGAGAAGAAAGACCAAAGAAATGCAGAATACAGTGGCCTTCAGATTTTAATGGGAGATATGGCTGGAAGCAATTTCTAAATTATTAAATAAATCGATTTTATTCCTGCAGTCACCCTCCAAGGTGTATTTGTCAGCCTTATTATATTCGTCTTCAGTGCTATTCAAAACCACTTACAGAGAAACATGTTTTTCCTGTCCACAATTCTTCAGCCCTCCTAATTAAACATGAGACTTACATTACAGGTTCAGCATTCTCATTCTTTCATTTTCCTTCTCGTTTTTAGCCTGGCTTTTTTTTCCACCTCAGTCAGTTCTCCCCATGTCTGTTTGTAGGCCCAGGCTGACAAACCTGGAGGTAGCCTTGTTCCCATTTAGAATTCCAGACTTGTTGGCTACAAAAGAGTTTTAAGATGATGTGTGCAGTGCAGTCCTGCTTTTTCTGTTCAGAGATGACAACGTGGCACAAAGCATTAAACAGTGTATTTATGACAGCAGGGTTGGAGAGAAGAGGTTATTGCACAAAGAAAAAGACTTTAAAAAAATAAATATTTATCATTTAAGTGGTTCTCTGCTCTTTCTGTCTCTGTGCAGATGCACACTACAGAAAATCCATTTGCTCAGCTTTTCCCATGAGTATTCCAATCACAGTGGTTTGGAGCAAAAATCTGAAGAAGCAATTGAAAAAATTCCGGTATTGAAAGTTATTATTAAATGCCCATCGATAAACCAAATGTGCTAGCATGCTGAGAGTGGGAGAGGAAAGTAGTGAAGTATTTATTTCCTAAAGAACAACTTTACAGTCTCCAGCAATTAAAAATGGATAAAGGCAGCGCATTCTCCCCCACCCCCAAATTGTCAATAATGCTTGTGCCTGTGCTCAGTGCACTGAAGCCTGGAAGGAATCTGGGAGCAATATTTGCTGCTCTCTTGTAGAGGAGTGGGAAGATGCTTTGCTGTGGATGAACACTTCAGAGCAGTGGCATGGGGTGTAGTTTTTGTGGCCATTCCCTGCACCGGCATCTCTGACTGTGAGATGTCTGTACACTGATGATTGTACAGGGCTCAGAGGTGAGGTACTTCACAGTACGTACCCAGAGGTTGTGCTTTTAAACAGGGTCTCTTCGTGCAGAAATGTCGCTAGCATTCTGCTGCTTTCTGTGTGGATTTGCCACAGTGAAACGGAGCACAATAGTACTTAAAATAGATGACTACCTCTCTAGAAAAACATACACCCGCTGTGTAGTGTTCTTCTTCTTGCCCATTGTTTTTGCCAAGATACGTAATTTTTATTATTACATATCGTACCCATAAATAGTAAGCAACTTGAGAAAGAATGAAAACATTCCTCAGCTCAATTAAAAAGCAGGTTATCTCAAGGCTAGAGCTGTTGCCAAGTACATAATGGCTGTTTAACTTTACTGCCACAATCACTTTATTGCCAGAACCAGGCTCATTACTCAGGCTTGCGTGCATCTCAAGGCTCTGCTCTGAGAGATGCAGAAGCCGGGTAACTGCCTTGTCTCAGGAACCACTCTGGGAAGCACCATGCCTCTCGTACACCTCCTTGCTTCATTTTGTCACAGGAGACCACAATTTGCTATTGTTATAGGCAGCAAATTACAGTAAGACTTGAAGTGCTGAGCAAGGTGTTTGGGAGCAGAACGCATTCCCCACTTTTATTTATTCCCTCCCTGCTACTTCCCCCTCCCCACAAATCCCAGCTCTGCAAGCTGACAGTTGGGCCCATGCCCATCAGTTTTCATCTTGTTGGACACATGGTGTGACAAATCTGGGAAGGGCACAGCCTGGGAGCTCCTCTTGGCTTAAGTCACAGTTGAATCTTCTGTTTTGGGGGCACCGGGTGGGGTGGTCATAGGAGCCAAACCACTCTGCAAAGTGCCATCTGAAACTTTTCTACTTAGTTAGGTGGGTTTAGTGGGTGGATAGTGAATTTTTATTTCAGTAATTCCATTCTATCACACACAGAGACGCAACACACGAGTCAGAGTCCCAGCCCCACTCCTGTCTAGAGAAGCACCCTGGATTGCAGGAGTGCATATTTGCTCTGGCAGAGGGACATGTGAGGTCCTTAATGGCAGCTCAGCCCTGGTTCCACCTTGGGCAATAGCTGCTTCACTGTGTCAGCCATTCTTATACCTACATGCTCCTGCCCCCAGGAGGCTGCTGTTTTAACTATTTATTACTTTCTAAATTAGACTGTTGGCATAAGCTGCCAATGACTTTGCTTATTACATTGCCCCAGGCCAATCTCTTTGATTTGCTCCTTACAAAGGCCAATTAGGAGTTGCCAGAGTGGTTTCCATAACCAGCTGGACTGCCATCCCAAATGTGAATTCAACAACAGTTACTTAACAAAATTTGCCTAATGCTTTTTTTTCTGTCTCATATTGAATTAACGTAGACAGTTTATGATAGGCAGATGCAGTCAAGGTCTTATCTAGTTCTTTTGGGTAGGCTGTAGCCCACCAATGGCCTATGGCCTTCTCAATAAAGATCTCACCCATGGTATTGAAAGGGATGTCCAGAACCCAGCCTTGTCCACTTCCATTTCAGCCTTCCCATGACTTCTTTTGAGGAATGCTGCAAATCTAACTTGAAGGCAGATACAGGACAAACTCCATCTGCCCTGTGCATTAGTGCACGGAGATGCAACCACTTGTTTGCACATTGTTCTTGGTGACTGTAAAAGAGGAGCTTCTGGGCCTCCTGCCTTCAGACTAACAGTCTGTGCAGGGGTAATGAGATACATGAAGATACAGAGCAGGAAAGGGAAAATGTGGGTTTTCACGCTCTTCTTGCAGTCCCTTAATATTAACCTGTTTAGAGGTGAAATGGCTGGTGATGTTGATAGTGAACACATTAATCAGGCTCACTTTTCAGTGGGACACTACCAAAAAGCTAGGGCAGCTATGTGGAGCTGTTACAGAGACAAACAAACCTTGTGTAACTCAATGAAGAGACTGTAACCTGGTTGGTAGGCTGAATGGTGTTGTTTTTTTAATCTTGTTCTGTTTTTAAGCTTATTTAAATTATGCCAATGTAAAGGCCTTTGTGGGCCAATTAGTCAAACATTGCTGTTGATTTTAATCATGGAAATTATACAAGGCCGAAACTTTTCTCCTTCGGTTTTCTCATCTGCACTCCACTGCGGAATTTGATTGCATTGCTTATGTTTATGATATCAGTGCCAGAGCTAGATAAAAGTTAGCCCATCTGGGTACTGTTAGCAGGGTATCAACAGCAGTAAAAACTTTTCCAAGGTTTTACATGACCCCCACTGTTACAGATCCAAGATTAGCTTTCATTCTTATTACCAGCCAGCTGGGGCAAGAGAGGAGGAATGGTCAAGACTAGGGAAGGAGACAGCTGGCAAGAATGCCCCTTTGGTCCAGAATATAGGGAAAAAGGATAAAGGTAGGACTAAGGAAGAGAGCTGGTCCAGAGCAACATGGCTTTTGTCTGAAAGGGTGGCAATGCTGAAACAGAGGTGGTTTGTTGAGGTTTCAGGTGCCTGGGAACTAGGCACGATTTCAACAACTGGTTTAACAGGAGCAGCACAAACAGCCACATTGAACTCATGGGTCTGGACTGTAGTCTATGTGTATCAACAGACAATTAGCTCTAAGGATATATAGCCTACTCTCACCAGACCTTTCCCAATTGGAGCAACAAAGTGCTACTTAGGGTATAAAATAAATTCCATTCCTTCAGGACTGCAGTGTTGGTAACTAGTCCCCAGAGGTTCACTTCACAGTATTACTTCATGCAGTTGTTTGTGTAGGTACCATTAAAGTCTTTGCACTTGCCTTTGAAAGTGATTTACAGTGAGCACTATAGTGTTTGCTAAATATTCCTGGTGCTAAATTCTTTACAGGGAATCATTTGATCATGATGATATCCTTATCCACTTTTAAAGGCAAAATTTGAGAGGTTTTAACGATAGCCACTGTCTATGCATTTTATGCATTTTGGCCGAGTTTTTCAAAGTGTGTAGGTAATAAGGACATCCAATTCCCATTAATTTTAGAGGCACCTTAAAAGGCTTTACAAATCTCAGGCTGTAGCTCTAGCCAAGAAGAAGGAAAGATTGATTTCCATACTGAGAAGAATTTTAGCAAAGTACTGATAATGTATTATAATAATTTCCATGATAGCTCACTGAAATTAACCTCATTATCTGCAGCATGTATGAATTTCTCTTCTTAGTGGCTTACCTTGGGTATCAAAGTAGTTGAAGGTTATGATTGCTGGTGTGGTCAATGTTACATTAAGGCTGAGACTGACTGCTAAGTATTTAACTTTTCTTCTTCTTTTCTCCTGGTCTCATGAAGTTGCTCAGATTGCTTTATGTAGCAATGTCACCTGAATTGGACTGAAATTTGGCTAGGAAAAAGCTTTCTATTCCTAGGGCTTCCAGGCATCTTTTGTAGGAGCTAGGTTTGTTGGAAAGATTTTTTTCAGCTCAGATCAGTTCAGCTTTGATTACCTTTGACCACTCTTTTTTATGGTATCTTCTTCTTCTGTTAGAATTTTTTCTTTGTCCTCTTTTTGATTGAGTGGAGTTTGTGCTTTGTTCTGTAAATCTGTGATCCTTAAGCAGACTGGAGACTTTATATAAATTTCTGTGAACTACAAGCTTATACATAAGCCAATATATTACAGCCATTGCATTGCTCACAAGCTGTTTTCCAACAGATTTTACTTTAGGTTCATAATTTTGAATATGAGCTGCTTTGTTAATACATAAGGGGTGAAATGATAACTTTTATAAAGCCAGTGATGCACGAAAGAGAGAGTGCTTTTAGTTCACATGCTTGTGTTTGTGTATAATGTGTAAATTTGTTCTTAATTCAGAAAGTGCATGCTGAAAATTGCAATTGATATACCTATCTACATCTGTAGAAACATGCAGATATGGATATCTGCCAGTGCAGCTCTCACCTTTGTTGTCTCTCAATACCTTTGGCTTTAGCCCACAGAACTCCCAGTGCTTCTTGCCTTACATCCTCAGTCTCACAGGAGCAAACTGAGACCACCTGAAGTGAGTGATACTTTTTGCATGAACTGTATAATTTGGTAGGTGAGAACCTTAAACAGGCATCTCTTGACATACAAGGGCTATGTCTAAGTGGTAGGATCTGATAGTTCCTCCTGGCTTCTGGATCTGGTTGTGCAGTGTGGCTGTGGTCTGTTTGCTGATATGGGCTGGAGACTGGGTGTTGAGCAGCCCATTCTGTGTCCTCTGTGCTGCTACCCTTTCTGTGTAATGGTAACTTGCCTCTGCCTTCTGCACCTACCTCTTCATTGACCAGCAGTCTTCTGAACAGGTCTTGCTATAGAAAGCACTACCAAGGATAGTATATATAATGCACTTCGCACCTATACCTCTCAGTTGGGTGGGATTCAGCTGATCCACCTTTAACTGAGTGTCTGCACTCCCGCTATTGCTGGGTGCAGGCAGAATAACTCTCCAGACTCCACTGACCAGACTGTGACAGGGGATAAAACCGATGTTACGGGGAACCACAGGGCATAGCCATGACACATGCACATACGTCATATCTATGTCATACACATCTCATGGCAGAGACAATTAAACCCACCCCTACAGACTATATTGTGCTCATTGCTGTCTAAATGTACTGAATGACTATCCTTACAGTCTGGGACACAAGCTATATATATGCAGTAGTTTCATAGAGAGGACTTACTGGGATATGTGGTGTTGTACTGCAGCAAACATGCACTCAAAGCAGACCCATTCAGCCAGCTCCTTCTTTAGAAGTTTGCATGGGAATGAAAATGTGAATTATGTGACTCAGGTCAGTCCCTTATTATGTGGCTTGCTAAAAAATGTATTGGTTTCTTACAGGCAAAACTATTCCCATAAATGCACAGCACTAAATTCATCTTTGTTATATGCCCAATGAGTCAGTGAGTTACACTTTGGCTGAGTTTGGTCCAGAATTTTTATAGGTATCAGAATTATATAAAGCCATAATTATTAAATGCTTCCTTTTTTTAGAGCTGCAATATGTAAATGTCATGTAGGTTGCTGTGGTTTATGCCATTAGTTATTTTGCCAAGGTACTTAATGTTTAATAAAATCCTTTCATAACCCTTTGTCATTAATATATAACTTGAAAAGAGCTGGGACAACAGTCATGGAATCTCAATGAAGCAGTAACCCAGGCACTTTTAGTCTCCCTCATTATCTGTCTTTCAAAGTAGGCTAGAGCTAAAGCAAACCAACTTCCTGGAAAGTATTATTAAGACATGAAAGAACAGTGCTATTGGAAGGAGCCCTGTGAAACAATTGTGTTTGGGGTGATTTTGTTAATATTGATATTGTTTATTTTTATGAAAAAAATCCTAACTCAAACAAAAATCCAACACCAAAAAAACAAACAAAACTGAAAACAGTTTCTTGATAGAACAAAATGTTCATTGAAGTGTTTGGTTGTTTTTTTTTTTTCCTTTTTATAAAGTTACTCCATATGCTTAATAAAGTTCCTTTATTGAGCAATTATGGCATTTTGTTCATTATGCATTGCACCTTGTCACATCTGATGAAGGAAACAGCAAACTCTTTCTCTGTCCTTGAAAACCAGAAATGTAAATAGTGGCATTACTCCCGGGGGAAGAGCTGTGTTAATTGTGGAGCACTACGTTAGAAATCCTGGAGATTGTATGTCCTCATTGTTTAGTTAGCGCAGGGTGGTTACTGTGGGATTTAAACCATATGTCGCTTGAATTCCAAAGTTGGTCCTTTCAGTCAGCTGTGCTCTATCATTCGGTATTGATCACAGATAATATGCTTTGCAAATTAGGGGTGGTTACAGTGCCTTTGTCCATAATAAATGTTGTCATTCATATAGAATAGCCTGAAAGTGAAGAACATTTTAAATAGGGTTAAGGCTTCCATAGTCATCATTAATGAATTTTCTAATGCTGTCTGGATTCCATAATAGTATGAAGATCAATAGCTATTACAGTATAATGTAAATAAACAGATAATCCATTAGGAATGGAGAGGCTGTGCTGAAGCATTTTACTTCTTTCCTACAATGGCACATTAGTTTTTATCAGGGCAAAACTGAATGATCAAGTGTATAAAATATTGTCTGAATGAGATGGTGATTAGTGAAAGTGAGGCTATTGCTGAAAGAAAACAGTTTTGGTACCTTTTGTAAGTGAAATGCATTTGAACAGATTTAGCTGCAGCAACAGAATCCCATTTAGGTGTTGCTGTGGTACACAGGAACACTTATGAGCTGGATGTTTGAAAACAGTGAAATAACAAGATAGTTTTGTTGTCTCACACCAACACTTACCCTGCGACAACGCTTAGACGCTCTGCTAGGGTGGGACCTGCATTGCCTCGGGCACAGGAGATATACAGAAGAAGTGGCACTTCTTCTTGAGGGGTGTGGTCTGAAATATAAAGCATAAGAATCAGAAGCAAAAAAGGAGGTGAAGGGATGACAGGAATAGGGCTGGTGCTGGGCTTCTCTCTGCATATTTTAACATAGTCTGGCTAGCTGTGACTGTCTCATCCAGCTGGCGACAGCAGCCTCCCCCTAAGTCCGTCACTGAATGCATTGTAAGCATTCGCTGTCGCAGAATGACTGAACGTCAAACCCAGATGTCAATGCAATAAAATCCACTACAATGGACCCTGATAAAGTGCATTTCTTTTGTATAGTCTGTGGTATTGGGTTGTGATTTCTTTCATGCTTCATTAGCTTGATTACAATGACAATCTCAGAGGTATCTATTGTCCTTATTTGCAAGGAGCTGTGTATTTCTTATTAGTGTTGCATACCATTTAGGGCAGCTCTGCTAAGCAGACAACAGGAGAACTCAGACCTGGGAACACCACAGTGCTTTGCAGGGCTGAGCCTGTGGAGGCCTATTGGCACTCCTGTGCAGCACTTGTACGAGGTTGTGACAGTGTGTTTGCATGGACGGTGTATAACTGCCTAAGACTGAAATGTGTTTCACACTCTGCCTGCCAGCCTTCAGGGGTGAATGTCACCTGGAATATCTGTCATGCTGCAGAAACTGCTCCAGCAGTTACCAGCACTCACCAATCAACAGCCCTGTTTAAAGAATCCACTTCTCAAAACCAATTAATTATTTTATCTCATCTGGTGAAAGATCATCTGTTTTCCTGTCTCCTTAGTGCAACCAGCAAGCTGTGTGTTTCCTTGTCTGCTCTACCTATGTCACAGGATAAATGAGACTTGCTTGAGCACAGGAGGTAATACAGCCCCATTATTGTTTCATGGTTGGTTGACTTTTTAATGGGGACTGTGATGTGACACTGGAGGATCCATGAAAGAGAAGCCTAGACTGTGACACTGTCATGGGTTCAGCAGTAGCAGTCATTTTTCTCCTTCGCGGTAGTTGGTGCAGTGCTGTGTTTTTGACTTTCGGCCTGGGAGCAACGCTGATAACACCAATGTTTTTGGTTATGGCTTAGTGATGTTTGGTCTGGCCAAGGACTTTCTGAGCCTCATGTTCTGCCAGGGAGGAGGGGAAGCCGGG
>JAOEHY010028431.1:0-13361 GCA_025447955.1 Psilopsiagon aurifrons
CAGCTCTTTGACACCCTTGAAGGACAAATACCACCACTGTTTGACCTGGGGAGGTGATTTTCATGTGCTGGTGTTTGAGATGTCATCTGGGTATGAAGCTGAGCCTGTTTCCAGTGGAAGGAGGATGGCAGCCAGTGTATCTTTATCACAATCTCTTTCATGCTCTGGTGAGCTCTCTGCTGCGTGCAGCAGCAGCACAGACAGAGATGCCAACCTGTCTCCGAGCAATTGGAAAGATTTGGGCTGAAGCCTCAGCTGAATCCAAGAAGCCCCTTTGGGTGTTTTTCCAGAGTTCGTTGCTGCATGTTTTCCACCCCCCTCCTGCTCTGTGCTAAGGCATGCGATGGCCTCTGCCTTTCCCCGCCTGAAAGGTCACTGATTTTTCATGTGGAAGAATTATCAGGTTCATAGTCTTCTGCAGCTTCTAATGAACAGTATCCTCTTTTATCTGCTTCCTGCAACCGCAGCGCAGGAGTCAGAGCTTGGAAGGGGAGATTGAAAGCACAGTTCAGTTTTAACACTGAAGAGGCAGTCTCATGCTCTGGGGATGGCCAGGATGCCAGCAGCCTGCTGTGTTGCAGTGCTGACTCTCTGTAGCCTGCTCCTCTGGGCCAAGGGGATGGACACTCATCCCACAGCACCATTAAACTGTTTTCCTTTCACGTTTTGATCAGATGAAGGAAATGGCAATGGGCAGAGCTTCCTTTTAGCCCCCTTCTAGCACAGCAGTTCAGCTTAGTGAGGCTTCAAAACAGAGGATGAATGAGATGGTTCAGTGGCAAAGTGAATCCAACTATGAGAAGAATTTGCATTCCCTAAGAGTGAGGATTTGTCCTCTTTCCTCAACAGAAAGTTTCCCCCAAGCGTGTCAGAATTTCACCCCATTTCACCAGTGTTAAACTTTTGCTCTGGTTTTGGGGAAACTGGAATCAGTGAGAACTATGAAGAAGAAGAAGAAAACCTCACAAGAAGAGCTGGCAAATGCCATGATCTCAGATAATGCACAATGCATCGCGCCCTGAGCGGAGAAATACTCCCTGTGAACCCAGTGCTGGACTGAGAGCTGGGATTCAGGGATGCAATCCCAAATCCTTTTGTTTAATCTGAAGACCACTGATCTCCCTTCCCCATCAACGGTTAGTCAACAAGAGAAGGAGAGATTAACTAGAAACTTGTGTAAAGTTTTCTTCATCTTTCATCCTCTTGAGTTCTGCCCCTGAATCTTTCCTGTGGTCCCCACATCCTGGCCTTTAAGCACAATGTGATTGCTCCACAGAGGAGCTCCTCTGAGCAGATTGCATTACAGCTGGAACAGGGTACGCAGAGGAAGGGAGGCAGAGAAAAGGGGGAGCAGTGCTGAAGGAGAATGAGTTGACAAGGAGATGTAGAAGAAGAGGAAGAGCACTTGGGACTTTGGATGAAAAGTAGTTCATCCCTTCTCAGCCCATTAATAAGTTAATAACTTATCAGAGATTAACTTAACACCTTGAGGCACCGAAGACATTGCCTTGTTCTCACATTAGCTTGGCTCTATTGTAATTCCTTTATCTTACCTTTTTTTCCCCCCTCAGCTATTGCATACTCACCTGGGGCCACACTACTGTAACAGCATAAGATTCAATTACAAAAGACTACAATATGAGTGCAGAATTCTCTTCCTGACATGCTGAATCAGTGCTCAGAAGCTTTAATTATTGAGTGGATAGCAGAATTTATTATTTCTTTTTTTAAGTTGCAGTGGAAAAAGGAAACCCCCCTTTGGCATCTCTTGCGCATGGAGCAGCGATGCTCCAGCGCAGGATGTATTCGGCTCTTGAGGCAAGCACAGGCGGGAGGAACAGGGACAGGAGAGGAGAAGCCAGGAGAAGATGGGGTGTTAAGAAGGAAAGGAGGGGATATGGGGAAGGAGTGCCAAGCTGGCACAGTCCCTTCCTGAGGAAGGAGCACCCCGGGCATGTTTGGCTCTTTCTATTTGCCTTGGTCTAAGCACAAGGCTTTTTATCACAAAGGAGAGCAGGAGCCCGTGTGTGGGGAAAGATAAACGTCTGACCACCAGGTCTCCGCTCTGCCTGGATGGGGAATATCCTTATCAGCCCATTTGATGTCTTCCTGAGAGCCCCAGCATTGTGTCCAGCACTCAGACATCCCTGTCCCTATCCCCAGAGCCGCCACTGCCTCAAGCTTATCTACTTGTTACAGGAGCCTCCATCTCTGGAGTACCTAAGCACATTTTACATGGTATGAACAGAGGGAACAAAGTAGCCTGTCCTTTCACTAGCAGTTTCAGAGAAGCTTGGGTTTGAGGGGACTGGAAATTCAGCTCTTCTTTCTTATCTGGCAAGAGCTTGCAGATCGGGGCTTATGTTGCTGCTCTTTATTTTGTGAACCAAAAGATGATGCCAGGATCCAGGCGGGTTAACGTGCCTTCTTTTATCCACACTAAGTCACGGAGTTTAATGTCCCCCACTATATGTCCTCATCCCCCACTATGGATTGATAAGGTACACTGCAGCAAATGGAGTACTTTTTGCTGTACAGATCCCATATTCCCCCCCCTTTCCTTGGAGCAAATATAAAGAAACAGCAGTGTTCGGGGCATGGGATTGATTGGGATATCCCAGCAGACAGGAAGGGCTGGCCTGTTATTTCAGCTGGAGCAGCTCTAGGCTCACAGATGCCACTTCAGAGTTACATCAGGATGACAAAGACCAGATGCAATTCCCTCATCTTTCTGCCGTGCCTCCCCGTGCCTATATTTAAATGTACGTTTCCCGTGGGGATGGAGAGTTGGCTTTGGAACACAGGCGGAATTCTGCTGCCCCACACGGTTTTAGCCTTGTGTTCAGATGCACCATGACAAAACCAACCCTGTGTGTGCGAGAGGGAGTGAGGAGGATGACATCAGGATTACAAGCAGTGTCAAAGGAGACAGACTTGCCTTTCACAGGCGCTATTTGCATGGGTAACACAGGCTCCAAAGGCTTCTATCGCCTCCCTCCTTTGCCAGTGCTGTGTGTTAAAGCATTAAACATATGGCTCCACTTAAAGCAGGGGCCGGGCTCCCTGTGCAGGGTGAGGATTTCCCCCCTCATCCTCTTGGGAAAGTTTGGCAGAGAGAGTGAGTATGAAGGGCGGATGGAATCTGATTAGTCAGCGATGGCATCGCTGTGCATAATCCCATTCTCCCCACAAATGTCACGCTGCCGGTTATTGGGAATGGCAGGAGGAGCAGCTGATCTAACAGAGCCAGGGCTCAAAGCTACAGGAGCCACACAGAAACCCATCCTGTGTTCTAACCAAGGAGGACAAAGCAGACGTGTTTGGTCAGGTGATGGAGGAGATCTTAGAGGCTAAAGATCAGGCTAAAGCTGCTTTTCAGTGTAGATGACACTCTGTAATGCCTTTAATTGGGCTAAAACATGAAACGGCGTGTTTCATGCTTGTGCTCAGAGACAGATAGATGTGATTAAAAACTCATATAATCACATTAGCTGTGTGCTGGTGAAAGACGGCACGATGTGCCCTCTCCCTTCCCACAGCAGCAGAGGCAGGGCAAAGAGAGCTTCACCCCATCGTGGTGTACATCAGCTCAAAGTGAGGAGTTTACCAAAACTTTGTGACCTCATCTTTCTTGCACATCTCTGCTGACACAATGTAGTGTCTTCTGCTGCTACTTTTCTTATGTGTTATCTCCAAGCTTATATTACAGGCAGCCCAGCAGGTATCCAGGTAATGGTTATTTCTCTCTGCACCTTGGGAGATGCACTGGATTTTGTCTAGTGACTCAAACCAAAAGGCATGATGTAGACATCTCATTTCTTATTCCCTGAGGCATCGATTTGGGTTTTCTATAGAGTCATATAGGATCTGAACGGAGGTTGCTCTGATGTCCTTATCCAGTCCCCCAGTGTGCTGCTCAGAGAAAGCTGCAAGATGTGACCATTACTGGAACAAATCAAATGCGCTTCCACAAGCAAGCCACTGAAGGTACAAAAGGCCCTCACCTCCCCCTTCCTCCTCCTTTTCTTCCTCTCTTCCCAGGCCTGGTTTCTCTCCCCTGAAAGATGCTACAAGGCTTTGTGTTTAATTAAGACACATTGTCCAACCAATTGGGAAGCAGGAAATAGCAGGAGATGTTTTACAAATAGAAACAATTCTTGTTCATTATCCCTTAATTGAGGCAACAAAAAGGTGCTGGAAAACATCCATCAGATGCACATTCATATACATCATCAGAGAGGATTGGATTTAGGAACTCACAAAAGCAACGGCGAATGTTCCAATCAAGAGTTATACAGACAACAGGGAAAACAAAGAGTCGGAGACACAAATACATCAGAATTAGCCCAATTACAGATTATATGTTTCTGGAAAACACATCCCCTGGCTCTCTTCCAGCATTTTCTTATTTCACACTCCTTTTCTGTCATTCCTAGCTGTAGGAAAGTCAATGTTACTTCTGTCTCTTTTGGCCCTTGAGCTTCTCGCAAGGGGATGCTATGGCTCTGGAGGGTGTTAGAGAAGCACATAGCGAAGACACAAGTGCCAACCTGCAGACTGTCCCCCCACGTTGAACTCGGGGTGCTCTGAGCATGACTTTTCCGCCCTTGTTGCTTCCCATTTTGAAGTTCAGCTGCTCTGTTAAGCCACTGCTCTCGAGCAGAAGAGATAAATAACAGGAGAGAGCCTTCTGAGGGGAAGATTTTGTGGCCTGGAAATCTCATTACCCATTTAAACCTGCATTTCAAAGCTTGCTAGGCCTTCTCCAGAGCTCATTTAAACTATGATCCTGCAGAGTCAGCCTTTATTCCCACAGGTCTGCTAGACCCAAGTTCTTTGGCTTGTCATTTCTTAAAAGGCGCTTTGAGTTTTGAATGGGGGACAGAATATGCCAAGGACCCTCCAGACACCTCCTGAAATGTGAGTGTTCCTCACTGCTTTCTGGAAGGAAAGCCATCACCAGGATAAATGGCGTCACACCTCATTGGACTGGAGTAATAGACCCAAAACATGACAGGGTATTGTTAAAACTGCTCCTGATCAGTACCCACAGCTGTCGAGCTAATTATTCTCTCTGCCTAGACATAGATACTTAGATAGTCTCCAGGGTACCTGAGCATTTCATAATCTAATAGAGTTCTCTTCACACATTCCTGAGAGGCACCTATCCACCAACACCGCCTCCTCTCCTTCCCACTGGGATGACTGAGGGAGGCGGTGGCTTGGCAGCCAGTTCCAATGCTGGGGAGCATCATGGTGTTTCCCCTTGAGTAGCACACATCTCATCAACTGTATCTATTGCAGCATTAGACATGGAATTTAAGCTCCCACCACAGATGGAAGGAAGAATCAGAGGTGAATTCTGCTCATCTGAAGAAAGGTGGAGAGCCTTACTTGGGCTAAATCCCTCTAGGAAAGGGGAGCCCTGGGATAAGCATCCCAAGCTGGACCATCCGACAGGCAACCATGTGCGGCAGCAAAGCATCCCCTCAGCAGCCTTGGAATAGCTTGGAAGACATGAAACCAAACCTGAGGACATCCTTGGGACACCCTACTCGAATCTAAAGGGGGTCTGGGCAGGAGCAGGAAGCCTGACAGTCTCTTGCTCAGCTCTCAAGGAGACTGTACAATACCCAGGTGAGATTTTCCTCTGGGAAGGATGGGGTAGGATATGGTTCTGTGTCCTGTTTTAGCTCAGTGGCTCTGTCTTTGCCTTCAGTGAAAAATTCCCCCACGATTTTCCCTTGTGCTTCCTCCAGCAGCTGCGATTCCTGAGTCGTTTTCCCTGCCTTGCTTTGAAATTCCCTCTGCGGACTATGGGAAACGCTTGCGTTGTAGCTGGCATTTGTTGGTTTTCTTTAGGTGGCTCAGGGCTGAAGGCATTCCTCATTACTTTTTTATTAGCCAATTTGAATACTCATTTAGCCCCACGAAGCGTGTGATGGGTTTTAATTGTTCCTTCAGAGGCGTTTGTGCAGAGCCTGTCCTTGGTCCTCAGGAATAAGGCAGGATCCCACACAGCACATATGAGAGGCGATAGCTGGTGAAACAAGATCGACCAGTCTGGGTTCATTCCGTGCCAATGGCAAGGCTGAGGCCTCTTTATGTTTTGTCTCTTGCTTCCCTCACAGCAGAGGAATCCTGTGTTTGGACATCCAGCTCCTGAGCTCTGCTTTGGACCTGCTTTTCAGGTGTGCTGAGAATTCAGAACAGGACTAGACAGACCGCAGGTCTTTTCCATTCAAAAGCCAGACCAAAGAAGGGAGGTAATAACAGGGCAGATGGTGAGAGGCAATCTGGTCTTGTCATTCTCAGGCTGTAAGGCCAAATAAATTAGCCATGTCCCAGGGATGGGCAGTCATGATGTGATACGCACACCAACTGTGGGGAGAAGGATGCCTGGGTCCTTTCAGCCCTGCTGGAAGGCCCTGGAGGCATTGCTGGGGTGGCAAAGGATGGCGCATCATCACTGAGGCTGTCCAAGCTGCGTGGCTGCTGTAGACAAATACGAACCTTTAGCCTCCTGGCCTATTAGTCCATCAGTTTGCTCAAGCACTAAATCCACTTGCACACAAAAAGGTACATTCTGCTGCTTTTTCAAGTGTCTGGGATTCTATTGTGTACAAATTTACAAATGAACTGCTTGAGTGTTGACTAATGCTGCAGCCTGCAGTCAAGGTAAGAGCCCATTTATTTATAGGCTCTTCAAGGACAAGAAGACGCTGTATTTGTACAGTCTTCCAGTCGGTGCAGAGCACACAGACTAACAAACAGATACCTGCCTCAGCCACATTTCAGAGGAGGGACCCTCAAGGAAAACACACAGCTTAGCCCATATCTCCTGGCAGGAAGGTCGCGCTGTGCCATCGGCTATTGATGATGGCAAAGATGCAAGTGTAGAAAGAAGGATTCTTTCCCTCACCATCAGTTTGATTGGACGTGTGTCCAGGAGGGTACTCAGGACGTGTAACTGAGCCGTGCCAGCAGCAGCGTGTGTGCAGCACCCATTCATTCAAATGAGGCTGTGTGTTTGCAATCGATGAGACTGTCTGAGCCCTGGATGCTGGCGAGCTCCCTTTTGCTATTTCCTGCTGATATTTACTTCAAAGGTGCATGACCACACAGATCACCATAATAACAAGAGCCCCCTAAGAAGAATTAATGAAACTCTGAGTGTGTTTCACCCTGAAATCTCACGGTGCTTGACAAAGGAAAGGCACCATCGCTTTATATATAGGGGGAGGAAGAGGTGAAATGGTTTATTTATCCACACTCATGCAGTGAATCAGTGGTAAAGCAGAGAGCTGGACCTTTCCAGCTGTGTTTTGAGGCTTCCTATAATGTCCTTTGGAACAGTCCTACAACATTTACCCTTTGAGAATGCCTCCTGCCCCTGTTGCTTTGTGCAGAAATAAGCCCTGTGAAGGAAAGTTCAGCTTTGCAGTGGCCAGGGCTAGAGCAGGCAAAGAGCAGAGATCTGGGGTCTCAAAGCACATTGACTTTAATTCACGGTCAAAGAGGTAGAAGGGCACACAGAAAGGGCATGCAGGAAACAGGAATAGGAGAATACAAGATGCCTGGTGGATCTGGGATGAGTTATGTAAGCTCACTCCTGTGTTTAGAGGAGCTTGGATTGGTTTGCCCTATGGACATGCCTTTGGTGGGCATTGGAGGAAAGGGTTTCTGCTCAGGCGTTTGAGCAAAGAGCCTTCCTGCCTTGTCTGTGGATTCTTCTGCATTCACGTTGCACAGCACCGCTGTCATTAAGGCTACAGGAAAACAGCTCATCAGGGCACATCCAGAGGACAAAGATTGCTGAACCACTTGTGCTGAGCAGAGCAAAGGTCTGTAACGAAGCCCGGTGGGATGTGGTCCATGTGGCCTCTCAGCATGTTCATCAAATCCTCGCACTTCAGCACAGGGTTGGAGGCTGTGCCCAGGCATTCAGCCTGCGGGAAAGCATGATCCTGTGGGATACCTGCCTGCACTGCCCTTTGGCTGCAATGAATGGTGTGGGTTTGAAGGGGTGGGAGCTCTGAGAGGGCCATGGGCAGAGGAAAGGCCAAAAGTCCCCAGTGCTTTGCATTGCCTAGTAGGGATGCACGTGGATAGGAACAGCAAACCTGCAGGTCCTTCCTACCTGAAGTACTGCTGGTACCTCAGCAGCCCAGCAGACATCATGTACCTGGGGTATTTACCTTGAATATCTAATCACTGCCAAGTGTTTAATTATGCAGGAGAAGACACCACTCAGACTGAGATGTCTTGGCTTCATTAGAGAAGCTGCAGAAATCACTGCGCTCTCCCCCTGGGCTCTGTGAAGGAAAATGCTGTTGATGGAGTCAACTGAATCCAGAGAGGACAGAAAGCCATTGAGCCCCAGGTTAGCAGAGGGTTGTGAGGCAGACATGCCCATCACTGTAACCAAGCTCCCAGGCAGTTTAAACGGGTGCTATGAGCTGATTGCAGAATGTTTTCTCTGCCGCCCAGGGCCCTTGCTCCACATCCCCACAAATTCCATTCACAGGGATGAGGCAGCGATGAATTTGCCATTCATTAACAACAAATAATATCTCTCAAAGTGTCATTGTGGAATTGCTCTTTCACTTCCATTTTACAGGGATCCCTGTGATAAATTTAGCTTGTAAAGGGTGATTAAGACACTTCATTATGTTTTAATATGTCTTTAGGCCTATGTCTAATAGTTTTGTTCATTGTGGATCTCTCTGGGAATAGTCGGCTGCTGCAGCCCAGAAAAGAAGCCTGTGCATGGGGCACAATGGGGCACCTCATCAACCTGGGCAGCACCAGCGGCCCTTGCTTCATGATGTGGAATATAGGGAAGTCCAGACCAGTGTCCACATTGCTGGAGGTCAGCACTTTCCCCAGTGGGGTTACCATAGGAGGAAACAGGTTGGTACTTTCTTCCCCTCACTACTCAGCTTATCAGTCTCAAAGCACAGGGATGCAGGTGACAGTGAGGTCACAAGCAATTTGGGCCACACAGGACCTTGAATTCACCACCAGATTTGGGTATTCTCCCTAACAAGTAGTTCCTCAGAGCCATGCATGGGTGAGGACGGTCAGTGAGGCGATATTTGCACCCTAAACACCAACCCAGAAAGCCTCCATCCCACGCTGCTGAGCCCCGAAGATGGCTGATTCCACTTTTGTGCTTTGCTCAGCTGAAAACTTCATCCAGGGACACGTGGGAGCAGAAGTGCCCTGGTTTGGGAAGGCAGGCAATTATTTCCTGCCTCAAGGGAGAAAGTTCACGCTGCGCTGTGCTTTGTGCTTCCTCCAGAGCAGAGCTCCTCTGATCGCTCCCAGGCTTTCTCAGCTGTTTGTCAGTCACCAGCGCTCTCTTCATGGGCTATATAAGGAGCCCAAGTACCTCATTAAGATGTTTCCAATTGCTCTCTGCAGCCACGTGTGCTGCAATGCAGAGTGTAAAACCTAAATTAGATGCTGTAAAAGGCTCTCAGGAAGATGTCCACGGTTTAAGCATTCTGTCTACATGGGAGGGAAGTACTAAAGGCTTCTGCCCAATCACCTCCTCTGCCTTTCTCTTCCACTGCCACCCAGTGCCTGTTTTTTGTGGGTGGGCTTTGGGACATCCTAAGGTAATGCAAAATATGAAGCTATTTTTGTTCTTCTTGCTCCCTCATGTAGCATTTCCACTACGTGCTTGAACTGTTCTATTTTCAGGCACCTTTCATCTCTTTCAGAATTCTGAAGACCCATTGATAAAGCTTTCTACATAATATCATGGCAGGCAGTTGGAATTAGATGATCTTAAGGCCCTTTCCAACCCAAACCATTCTGTGATTTTATGATTATGATGAATTTTAGATGCGCCATCTTTCCATATCTGCTGCTTCTTGCAAGCACCAGATGAAGACCGAGCATGTTACTACAGATAACAGCATTAGGAATGAAGTGTTTAGTGTTTAGATGCAGCTGCAGGGGGTACAAACTTAGCACAGGCAGACAAGACCTGTGCCCTGTGGCAAGGCGAGTGTTGTGCTGATTCCTGGCACTTTGTCATAGCTGCAGCAGCCTTCTTCTCTCCCTGCATTCAACTGCTGTGCAGTGTTGCCACATAAGGAAGGACATCCTGGAAACGCAACGGATGGATGCGCAGCGATGGACGGATGCGCTTCATAGATGGGCCATGCCATGCTCCATGTAAAGCCCTTCCTTCAGGATGACGAGCTGCTCAGTGGCCCGTGTGTTAGTCCCTGGGACATGCACTTTTGTGCTGTCTGAGAAGAGCAGGGCGGTTGGCACAGTCCCAGAGAGTGCCCTTCTGATGTGGTTAGAGCCTGTGAGCATCAAACGCTCTCATTCGTTTATCGGAGGGTGATAAACGGGGAAATGCCTGCTTCGCTCAGGTCACATTCTTGCTCTTTTCTCAATGTGACATCTTTAAAAGCCTATCTGCTAATGTCACAAGAGACCCGGAGGAAATCCCAGCCTGGTCAGCCCGGCGCTGGGTTTCCTGAAAGACAAAATGCTCAGGTTGCTTTTTACAGGGCTGTTTCTACAGCAAATCAGGGATTTAAACGCTCTTCTTCCCTAAAAGAATATAATCTGCCCAATCTGGGACAAAGCTCTGCTCTTTAGACATGGGCATAATGTACTGGTGATCACATTTTGATCACATCACTTTGCCATGTTTCCATGACTGGCAGAGCTGAGGCTGTGGATCAGGCAAAGGGCCGAGGTGCTTGCCATGCTGTCAGTTATCTTTAGGGTGGGAAGGAGAAAGTCGTTCCAGTAACAGAATGGGCAGAAATCTCCCTGATTCAGAACAAGATGCTCGCTGTCCTGAGAGCCTCTGCCCCTGTGGCTCCCCATGAGCTGTCCCCAGGTTCTCCACCCTCCCAAGGGAGTCAAACTCCCCTTAAAGACCCTCTGATAAAGCACATTCCCAGTGCTGGCATTTAAGGAACATCATATGCTCCTCAGTGACCTCAGCCTGTTTCCTACCTTGTTTTCTCTTCTTTCCCATAGAATACCAGAAGCACTTGCAATTCCCACGAGCCAACCTCACCAAGGCTGGATGGAAGCACTGGGATCCACAGAGGTGCCATGATGGGATAAACTCCTCTGCGGTGCAGTGATTTTGCAGGCATTTGCAGCTTGTCCCTTGAGGAGGAGGCAGAAGCAAAAGCCCTGATGTCCTCAGGTGCTGTGCAAAGCCTTTGTGCCATGATTGGAGCGCTGCAGCTGCTCCAGCATTAGCTTGCAGCAGAGCCGCTCAATGGGTACGTGTGTGATCATAGAGCACCCACCTGGGCGGGCGCACGCTTCCATGCGCACGGTGACCTTCAGCCGGGCTCGCTCCGAGGTTCCCATGCAGCTGCTGCTTTGCATTGTGAGCCATATGGCCAGCACCATAAACGCTGCCTCTAATTGTAGCTCTCAACCTGCCAAAGTCCAAACCAGGGAGAGTGATGGGGACAGAAGCCGGGGGTGGGGACAAAACTGGCAAATAAATCAGGGATTTGCCTGAAAAAGGCCCAGGAAGGAGGAAAAGGTGAGGGAAAGAAGTCCTGCAAGGCAGAAGGGTTCATTACTCCCGTAAAAATCACCTTCTTTGACCTCGGGCACCTGAATCAGCTTTTTCCAAGTCCATATTTTACAATAATGAAAGCGAGGAGGCGCCAGGTGTGTGGGAAATGACAGCAAATTTGTGTCTGAAATGGCAGGGACGTCCCCTCTAACGGAGGGCTGGAGAGAACAGGCTCCTAATCAAACTGGTAATGCTGACCTTGTTTCTGGAATCTGCTGCTTTTCAGTAAAGTAGGGGAGGGACTCTTCATTAGGGACTGATAGGACATGGGGTAACGGGTTCAAACTGAAACAGGGGAAGTTTAGATTGGATATGAGGAAGAAGATCTTTACTGAGAGGTGGTGAGGCACTGGAATGGGTTGCCCAGGGAAGCTGTGAATGCTCCATCCCTGGCGGTGTTCAAGGCCAGGTTGGACAGAGCCTTGGGTGCCATGGTTTAGTGTGTAGTGTCCCTGCCCATGGCAGGGGGCTGGAACTGGACGAGCTTAAGGTCCTTTCCAACCCTGACTGTTCTATGATTATATGTGATACAGGGATTTAGAGGGTTCCGAGGGGCTTGAGGCAATGGTTTCAAACACTTGGCATGGTTTTATTAGCAGAGCATGGTCTTGTTCCTCCCTTGCCTGGCTGTTGCACCAGTCTGTTCCCAGGCAAAGCTGATGCTAAGTAACTATCAGGTCAAAATGGAGATGATTTTCACCTATTGTTGTGGCTGCCCCATCCCTGGCAGTGTTCAAGGCCAGGCTGGATGGGGTTTGGAGCGATCTGCTCCAGTGGAAGGTGTCCCTGCCCGTGGTAGGGGGCTGGAAATGGATGAACTTTAATGTCCTTTTCAGCACAAACCAACCTGTGGTTCACCCCACCAGTTGCAGGGTGTCATTTTATTCAGGGAAGACCTTCCGACCAACAATTCATGGGCATTCAGTGGGGCCTTCCAGAGTCACAATTAGCATCTTCATCTCAGAGGGGACAGGCACAGCATTCCCCAAAGCTGGAAGACCCCAGGGATCCAAGGCTTTGGTTCAGCAAGGTCGGGAGAGGAGATACCTATAGACACTGCATGCTTTCCCAATAACATCTCCTTCCACAGCTCCAAAAAGAAAGCTCAGAGTAAAGCCAGGATAACTCAAAAAGTGACGGGAGCTGCCCTGAGAGCTTTGTTTTGCAAGGGTGGCCACTCACCTCCCTCTAACACACCCTGGGACAGAGAACATCCTGGTTATCCGCTTTGCTTGGGGCTTTGTAGCATGAAGAAACCCACATTCCAGTTCTTTCAAAGAGAACTGTAATTACAAATCAAGGAGGAAAACCTCTACCAGGAGCCAGCAAACCAGCAGAGAAGGTAGACCCCTCTGCCTCTAATTTATATGAGCTTAAAACTAGTACCAAGTTTGGCTTAATTACCTGGGAACAGTGCGTTTCTCGTGGATTGCAGATCAGCTTGTTAGCGATACACTTTCCTTTACTTCCAGTTGAAATTGATAATACATCCCTCACTCAAAACATTGTCTCCCAGTCACCATGGTTACTGCCAGGTTTTCCACGAGGACCCAGCATATTCATCTGTCAAGTATGCTAATGGGGAACGGACCCTGTCACACAAAGGAGCAGGCTATTCAAACATACACTTGCCAAATAATTGTACATGTCAAAAGAATGATGCTTGTTATTTGCCTAATATTATCCCCCAGAAGTGGGAAATAGTTCAGCTCTCAATGCAGAATGGCTTGCCCTTATCAAATAGGCAATTTGCTGATAATTTAGACTATTAGAGATCTTGGGG
>JAOEHY010028431.1:20438-47722 GCA_025447955.1 Psilopsiagon aurifrons
CAGCGGTGATGAAGATTGTTGGAAGAAGTAAATGACTCTCAAAGACCACCATCACATTTTGTATGTATGCGGGAAACCCCCTGGAAAATGATGTAATTCACGTGTAGCCTCCTGTATGCCCAAGCGACTCTATAAGGATGGCCCGCGCGGCAATACGGGGGTGCACGGAGCCATCCCCCGGGCCCCCCGGCGCCGCAATAAAGAATACCTGCTCGTCAACAGGAAACCTTTGTTGGCGAATGTGTTCCTGGAGTTTTCTCCGAATCAGAAGCAATTTCCCTCACCTTTATAGGGGGTACATGTAGGAGGGCAAAGAAGAGCAGAATTCAGCCCGTAAGGTTTACAAGTACAGCGTCTTGGCCAGTTAGTCACGGGGAAGCTTCTGGCCTTCTGTTCTGGCTGCTTAATTCAGCAACCAGTTGGAACAAACAAGTGGCCCGGACCCTGAATGCTTCAATAGCCAAAATGTACATTCAGTTCTGTGTATGAGAGGTGAGTGGACCCATGAGAACAGATGTGTTTGGACTGCATCTGGGGCTTAGGAAAAATACCCTCTAAGGGAAAGGAGAAATGATTCTTCCAGGCAATGGAAGACCTCTTTTCTGCACTACCACCCATGCAGTTGTACCAGCAACGCTCTGCAGCCCAGGTTCCCTCTGCTCACTGACCTGGGAGCTATGAATCACTTTTTCAATGGCAAAGAGTTAGGAAGACGAATTCATTCTGCTGTGTGTGACAAGCACTGCCTTGCTCAACAAGCTGAGGATTTCAGCCTGGTTCCTGCTTCTGACAGACCATGGCTTTACGTCCTTGCTGGCAATGGGGACATAATCACTGGTGCTTTGATCCCTCCGCTCCTTCCCCTTTACTACCAATTGGTCAACAAGCCCTCTCAAAATCAGTGTCCTGAGAGACACTGAAGCTGTTATATTGCACCCTGTGGCAACACTGCTTTGTATGCAGTTTGGATGACCGGTAATAAAAAGCCTCTCCTCTCCACAGGAGCACAATGGCCATCTCAGAGGAAAGAGGGATTCCCCTCCCTGACCTCCATGCATCCTTCATCACTTCAGGTCTTAGCCTTCCAGCCATGCACGTGCCCACCAAGCATCCTCCGCGTCGCTCAGCAGAGAAGCCGCTTGCTTGTTGTACATTTGTGTAATGCAACATTTCACCTGTCCTAAGGGAGAGCAAAAAGCCAGAGCTCTAAGCTGAGGTTGTGTGTGCCCTGTGTTGCTAAACGGCTGTGGATCAGTACAAGCTGTAGTGGTTCAAAAGCGTGTCTTCGCTGATATAACAGCGAGTACTCGGATTGCTAAAGGGAAAGAAGATGGGCTCCCTGTGCACTGTGCTGTTTGATTATATCTTTGCCTTTCCCCAAGTGCAGACGATGTTGCTCTGTTTGTTGGGGTCGGTTTGAGTGAGTTTAATTTGCTGGTTCTCCCTGCAGCCACCCTGGTCCTTCCAAAGCCAATTCTGGGATCATTTTTAAAGAAAATTAGAAACAAACCATCAAATTCTCTTCTCAGCTTTGTAAAACCCCACTGGGAAAAGAACCTTGAATGTGAAGCTGCTTTCCTCTGATAGTGAAGTTGGACGGATTCACTCATGAGCATTTTCTGTTGAATTTTAGCCAAATAATTTTGCAGCCTTCTATGTTTGGGTGGATGGGTTCTGTTTGAAAAATGCCTGAACAGTTTTCCTCAAAGAAGAAAAATGTAACCTAAGTGATGTTTTCTATGGGTGTTTTACAGCTCTACAACAAGTTTCCCAAAGCCTAAAATGAAATGGTTTATTTCTGGTTGTGGAGGACATCACGTTTGACCCCGAATGACTTGAAACTTGGACCTGGCACTGCAGAGCCTCCTGCACTGGGAGCCTGCAAGTCTCTCCCTTTCATCTTTATTCAGTTGTTTTATTTTCAGGAGCACCACTTTCACCCAAGAGTGTAACAAAGCTTAATCAGAGGCCTTTTGTCATGGGCCATTTCGATCCTAAACACAGATTACAGGGAGAGTAATCTTTAAAAGCAATAGGGAGCAGAGATCTCTGTCATTGCTCAGGATCCATTCATGCAGTGTGTGATGTGCTAAGGAGCTGCCTTACTCAATCAGAACGGGTTTATTCCCCTCCACCCTCCTTTCCTGACTAATTTTCCACAGCTGTAAAGCCGATAATCTCTTACTCGCCTTCACATCAGCCCTAACTCGACCTGTGTCTTCTTCACACACTGGGTGAAGTGTGATTACAGCTAAGCAACGACCATTAGACCCTATCAAATTAGGATTAGGTGGGATGACTTCCTACATTAGATCAATTGAAGTTGTTGGCTGGTGGAAAGAAAGTGTGATTCTCTTCTCTCTTAGCTGGGGGATGGCTTTGTTTTGTGACAACATGAGGTGTGACTGTCGTTTTTCTCTTAAAGTCATTGATTCTGCTTTCTACCACATCCTGTATTCTACCTGTTGCCTGTCCTGGGGGAGCCTCCTTGCCTCAAACCAAGCCTGGTTTCATGTTCCTTGGGTGCACAGGATCCTCGGATCTGAGCATCACCCCATAGGTGATCCTGCTGTGGCCCAGAGAGAACAGAGTGCTGACTGAAGGTGGTGCACACATCATATTTCAGGTTATAAATCTCTCCCGAGCAGCTCATGAAATACCAGCACCCTGCACTCCAAACCAGGCCTCCAGTACCTGACGTCAACCTGAATTTAGTACATTTAATAGGCCATGGAGGGGAAAGCAGCACTGAATTTAACTCCAAAGGTCACTAGTGGTTGTGATTTGGAGGGGTGACAATAGCAGCCAATGCTGAAGAACTGGTTGGGTTTTCCCACTCATGGCTGTTGCTTAATACAAATGTAATGAAATAGTAATTGTGTACTGAGCAAGAAAGACCCTGTATAAGACGATGAAGATATGCACTGAACGTTGCTAGCCAGGCCACAGCTCTACATCTCTATTAGGAGGCTGTTGAACCTCACTAAATGTGTTTGCAATAACTCCTCGCTATTTCATTACGGAGCAATAACTCTCCTTATTGAGTCTAAATTAAATCCTTATTTGAGACACTTCATTTAAGGTGTTACTGGGAAACCCACCTTGGAAGAGGTAGAGCCAACCTTTGCTTTATGGCTTACAAGATTACATTATACACATATGTATAAATGTCAGATTCCAGGGAATTTCACCTCAGTGCCTGCAGCCCACAGCCACAGTCCCCAGGGTCTCAAGGCTCAGCCTGAGGCTGTTCATTGCATTAAGACCACCACGGGTCCTATGACTCCCTCCCTGCCCAGTGTTACCAGTTCCTCCCCTTTACAGCTGTATGGGGAGCCAGCATCCCTATTAAATTTCCCTTTAAAAAGGCTGCCAGAGCTGAACGCTGGAGTCTCCCCAAGGTGCGTCCAATCTCCATGCTAAGCTCAGCAGTATTAATGGCCTTCTGGAAGATGGTGTGAAACCAGTCCGAGCAGCTTGTTCCATCAGGAATGGGCAGGAGGGAAGTGTAGACAGGTTGATTTGTACATTGGAGTATGAGCAGGATCCTTCTGCTAGCCTAGGAGGTGAGTGGTTCAGCTGGGCGGCAGAAGTCCCCTCCTGCACTCCATGGCCAGTGGAAGTCACAGCAAGAGGGTTTGCTCAGGGAGCCATCAGCTGGGTCGTGCTCCTTTGAAAAATCAAGGCTGTTATTCAGGATTGGAAAAGAAAAGTGTCCATAATATTGACTGTTGCTGACTGAGAGCATTAAAGGTAGATCTCAGAGAGCTTTGTAGAGCTGTAGCTCTTCCCTACTAAGACAACTGAAACGTCATTTCCAAGCTGCAGTAGAGTGAGTGGTAGAGGGAAGATTGCAGCTACCTCTGTTGAATCCTTTCTCACCCCCTTTTAGCTGGGCAAAGCAAAAGGGGCCCCTTGAAGTGAGAATTTTTGGCACTCCTTTGAAAACTCAACCCTCGCTGGAGTGTATTTAGAAACCACAGTGGAAAGGGACAGTTTGTATCACCAGATAATGGGATGGTTTTAGATCCTTCTACCCTTAGGCCACTGATCAAGGCTGGTGATGGTCTAAGCAGCCATCGGAACAAATCTCATCCATTCACTGATTACTGCTGTTGTAGAAAGCACCTGCTCTATGGCATTTCCTCTCTGGTTCTTTGTGGCACCCCGGGGTTGAGGGGGCACAGAAACTGATCCCTGTTCTTCCCCATAAATGCTTCCATGAAGCGGCATGTAGGAAAGCCCACATCTGGGACTTCTGCACATCTGCAGTGCAGGGCAGTCCCTCTGTTTGAGGTCATATACCTCTTGGCAGGTAAATTACGTTTCTGAAACAGAGCATTCCTAGAAGAAGGGGCAAAATCTACCCCCCTTCTTTTTTACTTCCTCCCAATGGAGGAAATGTGCTGCAGAGAGACCGCTCTAATGAGCAAACCTCATCCGAATCCTTTAGAGCTGGAGACATTCACATCCTTATCAGGCATCAGACTTGGCAGCTTGTGTCTATTTCTAACATAAAACAGAATTTTGCCTAAAAAGCCATTGCTGCTTCTTGGAGAGGAAATAAATTTTGACTCTTGACAGCCCTGGGGCAGCGCTAACGCAGTTACACCACAGATTTCTCCTCCCAGAGTCCTTTTAAACTCAAGAGTCTGTGTTTATACAGTGCTTAGCCCAAAGGGGGCTCATTCTGTGTTGGCCCTTTGGCACTGCAGCAATAAACAGGATTAATAACTGGAGTCAGCAGGGTTTGGTACCCGTCAGAATTTCCCATGGACTATGCAGAAGGTGCTGCTCCTACAAGCATCTTGGCAGTGAATTATTTATGGACAGCATAAGAATCGTGGTGCTTGCCAGTTTATTAGATTTATAACTAGCTGTGCTAGGTCCAGTGTGTGTGTGCCTGTGCATGTACGAGCATGGACTTGTTCAGCTGGTTCTCTCCAAGCCCCTACTAGTTAGGGAGATCTGCTCGCATACATTTCCAATATAAACACATCACTTTGTGACTCAGAGGCGAGAAAATCCAGGAGAGGCAAAAGGATTGTTACTAAGGGAAAGAAAGAGCTTGTTTGGGTACCTCAACGAGAGATGCAAACTTTTTCATCCGAGCGCAGGCTGAGAAATGAAAACCCCACATTATCTGAAGGGTGAGAAAGTTTGGTTTACTTCCCAATTTCACAGCTTCTTAGAGCCCTGCCTGTGTGAGTTTTATTTGGAAACATGTGGACTTCTGCATCCTTTTATGCATATGCATCATTTTGATACCCAAGGAACTCCAGATGGGCAGTTCACTGGCTGGGTATTGGAAAGGATTTTAAACACAGTTCTCTTTTCAAACCCTTGGATGGGAGCACTTGCCTTCCAGCTAATGTCTGCTCTCCTGATTCCAACAGATCTCAGAATAGATGTTATTAAAGGCTCATCTTTTCCTGCTTTCTCTGATACATCTGTGCTATGATGTTGCCAGTAAAATCATCACTGCATATGAAGGCGCTGGCCCGGGGCCATGAAGCTCTACACCACCTCTCTCTGCAGCAGCACAGGTGACTGTGTTGCTATCACCAGAGCTTCTGCTCTGAGGCAGGGAAGAGGTGACAGGAGCAAAGACCTTTATTCACGCAAGCTTCCTATGGCTGGAGTGCAAGCGGCTGGAAGCAGAATGCTCTGCGAAGTTTTCTGTGAGCCCTTGTCAGCTCTGACTGCTGTAGAGAGAACCTGTTTGAGGGTGTTCGATAAATTGGATGGTTTAAATAATATATGGACTCTCTGGCTTCGCGAAAAGCGCTGCGCGAAGCACTCAGCCTGCAGCAGGTTCCTTCCCTTTCCTTTAAGAAGTTATCTGTGCCAGGCATCAAAATCTCACTTCTAACTTTTGGGTTTTGCTGTGGAAGGCTTCTGGTGAGAGCTGAGCGGACCGGGGTGCACTCCACAGCACTGCCTTCATGCCGGCTTCCTTAATTCTTTGTTTGGTTCTTTTTCTAAAGGTCATTTAAAGAGTCTCTTGGCAGAGAAAGGAAAAAGGCTTTTCCCCAACAAAATGACCCAGTCAATGCATTTCACGTTCCCAAACGGGCTCAGATGCTTCCCCAGCCATCAGACACTTACTTTTATTGCGAAAGATGTGTATCAAGCCTGAAGATCATCAGCTCACTGTGTCATGGCTTTATGCCTTCATCCCCTCTCATCCAGCACTTTGGTCCAAGAGATAAACCTGAGGAGGGGGAAGGAGGAGACAATTATTTCAGTGCTGAGGTGGGAAATGGAGTCACAGTGAATTGCCAAAAGTCATAGAGATACAGCACAGCAGAGAAAAAGGGTTGAGCTCCTATATTTTGGTGCTTTAATCATGTTGCCATCTTTCCCTGCCACTTGGTTACCTCAAGGTCTGATGATGGTGACAAGCGAGGACTTTCCTAGGTCTACTCATTTCTGATTGACAAAAGATGCTTTCAGAGGATTCATCCATTAAGCTACCCCTGGAAGAGTTTAAGGTCAGGTTGGCCCCCATGGCAGGGGCTTAGAACTGGATGGGCTTTAAGGTCCCCCCCAACACAAACCATTCTATGATTCTATGTCCTCTTACACAGGGCTGTCTGGCAGACTGTACCCAAGATCACGACAAAGATACCATTAAAGACACTTTGCTCCCCACATTGCTTTGTTCTGCCTGCAGTGTTCTCCTGGGTTGCCTCAGGATCTCTCAGTGAGATTTGTGCCTTCATCCCTGTGGAACCTGTCCTGCTTTCCTAGGGTGAGTAACAACAACAGCCAAACCATGGCATCGAAGATGTCAGGGAAGTTCAATGTTCATGTGAGCATTAGATGTTCCTGTGAGCACTGGATGTTCAATGCTCATGTGAGCATGGAAGAGCATGGAGCAGCTTTGTGCAACGGACAGAAGTCACTTCAGTCAGAGCTGCTTTCAGTATCTACAAATGATTTTGTCATGCTAAGATCCTTCTGTAGTCAATGGGGAGAAATAGGCTCTTAAGAGTGTGATTCATGCGACCTACTTTAGGCAACTACTGTGGAATGAGATGAATTACACCTCTGGCTCCATTGACTGTATATTGATGAGATGTCTGTCTACTATAAGAAAAGAGCTTTGGGTGACTAGCTTAAACTTAGAAGCCTGAATTTAATCTGATTAATCCACCCTGTATGTCTACACATGCTCCAGTTCTCTTGTTGCTGTGTAGACACGGCAGGGAGTGCCTTTTTTCCTTTGGAAGCCCCCAAATAAATCAGATTCAGCAAGCACTCAGAAAGGAGCAGCAATGAGATAGCGATGGCATGTGCAGGAAGCTGGGCAGAGAAAGGTATTTGCTTCCCTGTGTCTTTGGAAAAAATAAAGTGCAGAAATCAAGGGCAATAAAGGTGATTTTTGTGCCTAAAAATAAATACATATTGGTGAAGGGAGGTTTCCTGGAGTTTTCTGGCAATTTGCCACAGAAAGGAAAAAGGTCCTCCCCTCCCTACTGAGCCATTCTTCCTTGAAAGGTTTGGACAATTACTGCATTTTACCTTTTCCACCACAGCGTGGATGCTTTCTTCTTTTTAACAGTTTGTCTATGAGCATTTTAGCTTCAGCTTAATAAGAGAGGATTGATGTTCACACTCTATGGAGAGGTTGTGCAGGGCGACGTTTCTGCTTGTTGCAGCAAGAAGCTTATTGAAAAAGAGGCCTCAGGCAAGTGTGGGGGGGGGGAAGATAACAGTATAAAGTAACCTGTCCTCTTCCTCCACTACAAAAAAAGCCCCCACAACGAGGTGCAAAGAGAGGATAACAAATCTCGGTGGCGTAAAATGATTGCCATCATGAGAATCGAAATCCTACCAAAACGGAATGATAATGCTTTGTGTGCAACCCTCCCACTGGGAAGGAAAAGGAAATCTCACCTATTTGCCCTATGTCTCTGACAAAAGTGACTTGACTGCTTCAATCCAGAGCTACAAAAGAGTGCCTTGTTCCATTTCTTTATTTCAAGTGTCCACCTCCCTGAGCTGATCTGAGCTTCTGGAAGGCGCTCACACACCACCTTGAGAAGGGCTGTACAATGACCAAGAAATAATACAGTAAATTTCAAAGGATGCTGTCACAAAACTGTATCTCTGATTATCACAGTGCCGCTTTGCAGCTGCACAGCAAAGAGCACTTTGGGAGCCTGACATCAAGACAGCACTCCCCTACCAGACCATGTTCAATGCCTGATGGAAGAAGATGGGGGCAGTGTCTGATATGCTTCCCATGTAGCAAAGTGAACATTATCACTTCTTTAGACACACACTGCCGCTTCCCACCTCTCAGATTCAACTATTAATAAACAAGAGCCAAATTTCTCACTTCTTGTCCTGTGGAATTCCACAACATGACAAATGAGCTCTTCTGCACCAAAGGAACAGATCTGGGTTGTGCCTTGTTCCCTCAGACCTCAGTAGAAATTGCCAGTCTAGGGGTGGACAGACAAATAGCCTCAGACCATATCAGCGTGGTAAAGCCTCTCTTACACTCTGGCTATCATCTCATATCTCTTTAAGTCTCAGAGTTTAAGATCAATGGTTGTGCCTCTGTAAACCACAATTCAAGGCTTGGCTCTTCACTTAATACTGTGGGGATATAAAAGGTAGCCAGGCTCTATGTCAGGAACATGAGGGCCTCCTGATCATCCCTCACCCATGCAAAAGTCACTCCAGGCTGAAATCCCCCTGCCATTTCATTCCTCCCTGTTGGTGGGTTAATCTGGATCATCTCCGATTTGCCTTGGTGTGCAGGGCCATGAAAGGCAGAGGGTGAGAATACGGTTAGCAGCCCAGGTTTACATCAGAAGAATCCATGTTCTGCTGCAAAAGCATGGGCTCTGCTTTATAATGGCTTACTTCTTTGTGTCTATTTTTATATATTTGATCTCTTCCCCTTTGAAAAATGCCAGCAGCAAAGTACATCGGGGCTGAGTGCATAGTGAAATGGGTGGAGGGCTGCAGAGATGGATTGCTAGTGCCAGAAAACTGCCTGATAAGACAGGTAACTGCCAGGTAAGACAGAAGGTTTGAGCACAGATCTGTAGATCTCAGATGCAGAGATTTTAGCTCTTTCACTTCAAGGCATGCCTGTGTAAATGAACCTGGCCAAAAAGAGGTTGTGTTTCCAAAAGGACCTTTGTGAGTGTGGCTTCCCCCTGTCTACATGAATTACTTTGCATCAGTCAGCTTTGATCTTCTAAACTACCCCTCAAGACCACGGGCAGCTCCCTTTAAGGACTTTCTGCAGATTATTAAATGCAATGTACCTGTAATTTCAATGTCACATCCTGCTCAGCACCCACTAGATCTCAAAACAGGCGTAAGTACCAGCGAAACCCTTGTTCCCATCTTAAACCAGCCAGTGGAATTAAATTCTTTAGATGTCAGTTTACCTTCTAGTGAACCAAAGCAAGAACAGCAGAGAACAGGTTACTAGAGCCTGTTCCCATCACCTGCTGAGGGTCAGGGACTGCAGAGACCTGTGAAAGACATTGCCACGTGAGCTGAAGGATGAGCCGATGGCCAAGAGTGGTCTCCCAGGCTCCTTATTCCATTATCAATCCTCAGTGGCTCCATGGTTGTCATGACATTTTTGCTGACTGATACCTCTTGTCATTGACACAAGGATCTGCTCCCTCTCCACTTTGTGAGAAGCCAGGTAAAATAATTCCACCATGCCTTCCTTTATATGAAAATGGAGCAAAGCGTGGCACGCAGATATTCAATCTCCCATCGGAGATAAAGCGCCTTCATTTACTAGCTCAGAAAATCAATACCTGTGATTTGATATGAGCATTTATTTTCACTTAACTCCTTTCTATCACTGAGCCACTGGGGGAACGCAGGAGAGCTTCATTTAGCGTAGTGGGCTTTGCAGGGAATGCTGCCGAGTGAATTGCACTTCACTGTGCGTACACATTCATCTGTCGGGCCAATATTCATCTTGTGTGTGTCTCGTTTGCTCAGGAAGATTGTGTCCAGAGATGGAGAGAACCATGGACCATGGGCTGTGGCACTGCTGCTTTTTTCCTATGAGCCTGTGTGGCCATCAGGCATCATCCCTCTGAGCTGGCAGAGGACAGGATGGCTCTTGGGGGCCAAAAGAGTCTTTTCTGGAGTCATGGACATCTCCTCTGGTCTCTTCATGGGACCCCAGAGTGGTTTTCAAAGCTGTCTGGGCCTCTGAATACCGGAGGAGTTGTCCCAGGGGTGCATTCACATCCCAACAGAGGGGTGATAACCAACACCGGCTCCTGCTCACAGTGCTGGTGTGGTGGCATGCGGGTGGGTGAGGCAATAAATACTAAACAGAGAAGTCAGGTTTTCAGTGTTCGGGGATGGAAATGAAGAGCACTGACCAGTGATGACCTTTTGTTTACATTTCCCTCCGAAAGGGAGAAATAATTGCAGTTTCTATGTGATGCTGCCTTCAAATTATACCCTCTCTCCCTGCTCTATTCAAGACCAGCCAGTGATGACATTAGAGTCTTGAATCAAACTAAGTGGTTACTATGGTGTCAGGCTGAAATTATGAATCTCAGAGCCCGCCAGCTTGGAGAAGGAGCAGTGGCGGACACATAATTAAAGCTGGGAGAGAGAATAGAAGCCACATTGTATCTGAATAGCAGCGAGATTGCACTTCCGAGGAGCCGTTACCAAAAAAAAGAGGAGGAGAAGGAAAAAAGATGTGCTTAGCAATGCAGTTAAATGCATAATCAGGGCCCAGGAACAATGCACTCTGCTGGTATTTTATCACTGGCTGCACCTTCACATCTCCAGCGACTGCTTAGAGCCCCCCCTACAAGCCAGAAGCCCCCTCACAGTTAAAATATGACTGAAACCAAACCACCTCAAGGCTTTGCATGGAGAAGTGACAACGCAGCAGTCAGCTGGACGTGGCCTCCACCACCACCCTTACCCTGCGTGGGGACACAAGCAGAGCACTGATTGACGAAGGGCACGGGGTAGGGCTGGGGTGTTGGGAAGCAGGACTGAGCTGGCAATTTCAGTGGTCACTAGAGGAGCTCATTGTGAGGTTGACAGATCTGCGCTGCTTTGTTACAGTTAAGTGGAGTGATTGTGGAACACAGAAACGTTTTCAGTGACATGACAGCTAATTTAGAAAGGGGGGAGTGGTGGGAAAAGAACACGCATTATTCCATAATTATATCTCTCTCTGTTCCAGCCCCATGGCTGACTCCCCTGAGAACATAACTCTGGTTCCTCTGACACCCTGAACAAGAGCGAGATGGCAGGCTTCTCCCTTTGGGCTGCTGCACAGTAGGTCCCAACCTGCTTGTGGCCTATTATGCATTATCCTACTGCTGTACTCATTAAACACCACTGACAGCACAATCCCACTAACCCTCCCACTGCCCAGGCATCGTGTTTCCATGAATCCTTTATAAAATGCACTGAATTTTGCTCTTGTCTCTCTGTTGGATGCTGGAGGATGCTCATTCACCCACCCTGCTGAGGTCCAATGGACGAGATGGATGCTAAGCTATGCTGTCTTGAGCAGGGAGAGCAATTCACCCCAAAGCTTGCAATGACCTATTTCATGTAGACTTGGAGCATTCCAGCCAGAGCCCTGGGAAGAAACAGACCACCACACCTTCCACTGCAGGCACCCCTCTGCTATGTTTCCAAGGGGCAGCTGTACAATTAGTAGGTGATAAAGGAGTAGGTTGCATCATTAAGTACAGTAAGGACAGCCAGCAGAAGATGAGATGGTGCTAAGGTTTATCAGCCATGTCAGGGGCATCATTTACCATGTGTAGATGCTCTAAAGAAGACGTATGAATTCACCTTTTAAATAAGGGGGTTACTGTTGCATCACTAGGCTCAAAATACCTGAGCTGAATGCTCTCAGGGACAGATCCGCAGAAAGAATAGATGCTGTTTCCACCCTCTCCCAGTCCTGGCTCCACCTATACAGATAATTAAAGGTTTGCAGAGCTGGAACCCAGCACTGCTAAAAAAAAATACCTCATCTTTTTAATTGAGCTCCTGTGTATGTAATAGGAAGAAATCCAGACTATGGCCAGTAGGCAGCACAAGAGTTGCCTTCCGTCTTTCTTCTTTCAGGTCTTTGAGCCTGGATTTCGAGAGGGAAAAGGAAAACTAATAGAAATGCAAAGCAGAGGGGTGGGAATTGGCAGGAATGCTGGTGGGGCGGGCCCGAAAGCTCTGCGTTGGGAAAAGTCCTCAAGTGCAGCTGCTGCTTCATGGGACCAGTGGCTATTTTTGATGCACTGCGGCTGTATTTGCACTTTCAATTGCTGTCATTAGGAAGGCAATGCCAACTGTTGTAATTATTGCATCAATGTGGTTCATCAGAGGTAGCCACTTCCCCCTTTGAGCACCTGCTGGATGCCTTCTTATGCACAGAGGTCAGGTGAGTCTGCTCCAGTTATGCCAGTTGTAGTGTTAATGGGGCTGGCACATTCCTCATGTAACCACCGATGTGCTTTGGATGGAGATCTGCAAGGCCCAAGGATGACAGTAGTTGGGCAAGCAAGACTGAAGCCTCTTTAGGCAAGAGCTAAGGGAGGTTTCGTGGTCACTTGGAACGTCTTTAAGATGAAAGAAGGTGGGTTTAAATGAGATATGGGGAAGAGATTCTTTCCTCTGCTGAGGCACTGGCACAGGGTGCCCAGAGAAGCTGGGGCTGCCCCACCCCTGGCAGTGCTCAAGGCCGGGTTGGACATGGGCTTGGAGGACTCTGCTCCAGTGGAAGGTGTCCCTGCCCGTGGCAGAGGTTGGAACTGGATGAGCTTTAAGCTCCCTTCAACACAAACCAGTCCAGGATTGTGGGATTCTGTGATTTGTTTGCAAATCTGACTTTCACATGAGCATGTCCCTGGCACAAATATTCCCTTCCCCGAAGAATCATAGAATAGAAGAGTTAGGGCTGGAAAGGACCTTAAGATCATCAAGGTCCAACCCCATGAAAATGCCACAGTACGTTGAAGTGAAGGAGATGGGGCTCAGTTTCCTGTGGGAGGGTCCTTAAGAAAGCAACTAAAGGAGTTCTGATTTGGAAACATGCAAAGATCAATAGTAAAGTGCCCACTGCTGTGATGGATGCAGATCTTCCGCACAGAAACAGTAATAACGGTCACAGATTGCCAACATGAAGGCTCCCTGGCAAATTTAGGAGAAGGTGCAATTTTCTGCAGTTATGGTTTTCATGAGAATCTTGGGGTTTTAAGGAAAACCCATCTGTCAGGAAAGATGTAAGTTAATCCTATTGAGGCAGAGGGGAATTCTTCCTTGTTCCACCTCATTTTTTTCTACCGCTTAGAAAGATTTTAATGAATTCACTTCTCCCTGATGTTAGCCTATCTAGTTCTCCTTTCAACTTTTCATGGTCAGGCCTTAGTGGCCATCAGAATCCCTGTTATAGCAGAATATGAATGATATGATTAAGAAAAATATTCAGAAAATAGCAATATTTGGCTAAGTCTGTTGAGCTTTAATTAAAATTAATATTATACCTTATTGGAGCCGAAATTCTGAAGCATCACATGTAACTGAATATATTTAACCAATTAACTAAGTCAAACAAGGCTGTCTAAACTTAATCACAGACCTCTCCATTCCCCTATTACGTCAAGTGCTGCTAATGCTGTTACACTTTTGACAAGTGGCCGCTGGTAAATGAGCAAATCAATAATGTATTTGAGCTAGACAAAAAGGGGGGGAACTGAGCACATCTGCATTTCTGCAGTGCCTTTTGCTGAGGATCTCAAAGCACTGGGCGAACCTTCAATCTGTTGAGCTTCCAGCAGTGTGGGGAGGCAGAACAAGGTAGGTGAATTATGAATGGCCCACAAGAAGCAGTGGGATAAAGGTCTAGGTCCGGACAGAGGTTTAGATGCCATGCTAGACCCTTGACTTGTGGCAGACCTCACCCTGCCCATGCTCCCCACAGGACATCCCATGTCCCATGAGTAGAACTCCATCTGCTTCCATTCAGTTTGTGTTTTCCAATCTGAGGTTGCACAGACCGAACTTTGGCTGCTTTGAGACTCATTTACACATTCATCCTCTGCACCTCTTTGGGATTCATGGTCCTCTCATACTTACGAATCTCTCCCGAGCAATCTCCACAGTGCTCCACAGTATGTTTTATAGCCCATTCCTGCATGAAGATGCAACACAGCTTGGTTGGCCATCCCTATTCCCTTGGAAGAGCACAGGACCTCCCAAAATCCGGGCACTAGAGAAGTTTTAAATGCTCTGAAAGAACCAACATCGTCTTTTCATTCAGGACCTTCTTGCAATAACAGTTAATCTCATTGCCAGGAACCTGCTCTTGATATTCATCCTGAATTTTCCTATTATTAGAACCGAAGTCTAGGGACATATTTGTCATGTCCCTTGTACAATAAGTAAAATAAGTATTTATATAGTCACCATGCTTGTCTGTTTAGCCTGAAATTTGAAAGACCTTTCCAAACACTAAAGCAATAACCCCGGTGAGGAGAGCAAACACTTTCAGACCCACTGTACAGGAGGAAATCAAGGCCATGAGAAATCCATGCATGAGTTGCCTGATATAATGTACTGTGTCTGTGGCTGAGCTGAGCTGAGTTTCCAGGATTCATTACCTAATATCTAGACAGTTTTCCTGTATTTTTTTTTTAAACAAACGTTAAAGATTATGATTGTTATGATTCCTCTTTATGGAATACATCTACAAAACAGTTTTCCAATAATAGAGCATTTACATCGCATCACAGTGTGATTAATGGATCTCCACATCCCCAGAGGGGTGGCACTGATGCCACAGCACCCCTTGTGGAATCAGGAGTTCCGTTCCAGTTTTGGCAGCTCTGGGATGAACTGGAGCAGTTTCCTTGGCTCCAGTAGAGCCACTTGGGATCGCTCCCAGTTTCAATCAGTGATGGTTGATATCCAAGAAGGCTCAGACCCCATCACACAGCAACAGGAGGGTAAAGAGCAGTGACTGTATTCAAAGTGAGCAGGTACTTTGAGGAATGACAGGCAAAGATGACTCGTCCTCCTGAGAGCAGCAATGCAAAAGAAGGAAGTTTGGATAATGGCACATAAAACTGTTAAACATGAAAGGAATCTTTGGGCCACACTGATGCTGTGAAGTTGTGTTTCGGGTGTATGAAGGGGGCAGAAATTAATCTAAGATGGATGAGGGAATGTCCTCAATAGAAGAAGGAAAGAGGCCCCAAATGGGGGCAGAAAGGATGGTGAAGGCAAACACAACACGAGCTCCCAAATTTTCGGAGCAGGGACTTGGAACAACTTTGTCATGGTGCCCAAAATCCCGGAGCTCCTTGGGCATCACCTTTTCTGCTCTGCCTTTGTGGGAGACGGCTTCATGAGATAATGATGTTATTTCAGCACAAACCTCTTTCATTCCTTCAGGGAATTAAAAGAGGAAAAAGGAAAAGAAAGGAGGGTGGGAGGTGGTGGTGGGAAGAAACCAATGTTATTTACTCCTCTGCAGCTGACATTAAAGGCTCCTTTAAGGGCCAGTGGGTTATTAACTTCCTGTCGCCTGCCACAATGATATGCTGTGACATATTGTCACCGCATTCCAGTGAAGCCTTAAACATTAATTGGGAAGTAAGATGAGTGAAGCGGCTTTAATGAGATACCTTGTTGTAACTTCTAACTTTACACATTATTTACAGTGATTCCACTAATGGTTCCATCCATCAGAGACAGGGAGAGGGACCGGGGAGGAGAGCAGGGGAAGTGGGGGGTGAAAAGAAAGAGATAGATATCAGAAGTTGGGTGAGAAAGGGTGGGACAAGGGCGGGAAGAAGCTACAAAGTGTGGGACAGAGAGAGAAGGAGAAGTACAATCCCTCTGATGTTTTTCCTCCTTGATTTACTTCCTTTCAACCGTTTAAAGTTGAAACCTAGAGACAGGAGGCGAAAGCATCAAGAGACCAAAGACCACGGCAGGTATGATTTAGAAGATGTGGGGAGGCTGCACCCTCCAGGTTGGTGCTGCCTGGTGCAATATCCAAACTTGCAGTTGTGTGACAGCACAGAAACTCCATCCCTCTCCACCCAAACATCCACAGGAGCAGACCTTTCCATAAACAATGCAGCTCTGGCCACCTCTGCAAAGCTAACACCATCCCTAAGGCTGAGAGAGGACCACCGCCTTGCACCTTACTTGCCCTCCAATTACAGTCCTAAGCTATCAATTGGACAGATGCTGGATTGGCAACCTGAGGGCCTAAAATCCCCTGAATAAGGGCTAGATCCCATTATTGTGGTGTTTGCCCTCCATTCAGCACTGGGATCAAAGCTGAGCAGGTAGCGGATGAACCCGGTTTCCATGCTCCCTTTATTCCCTAAAAGGGTCAGATGAGCTTGTGAGTGGGATGGGTCAATACCTACAGGATGAAGATTTGACGCTATTTGAATTAGAAGGAGCAGAATGAGAAACCATTGAGTTTGAGGAAGACCGTGATTATAATAGTATGGCCTGGCAGGAGGGTGCCCATAGCACCAGGCATTCACTTCCTAGCTAGAAGACACTTGCCTTGGATTATAGACTACACGGTTACAGGATGCTCTGTGTGCCAGCAGGTTTGTGTGCTCCCTGCTTTGTTTTCTATTAAATCATTCCTATCTTTGCTAACAGCAGAGCCCCACATGCAATCACAGCTAATGGATTCCAGTTTTATTCCTCGATTTAAAGCACACTTTGCAGTACTGGGCTGGCTGGCTGCTGAAACGGAGCAGACAAAGAGACAATTAATCGCAAGTACGGGTGTATAAAAAGCACCTGGGGATAGATCAGCTGGGAGAAACACATGGAGCTGGAGAGCACATGCGTCAACGGCCCCTTTTCCCATGGAAAGTTGAAATCCTGAGCTCCACTCCCAGCTACCTGTCAAGGTTGGCGTGCCTTTAATTATAACGTCTGCGTGCTTCTTTAGGCACCATTTAATTCTCTCTGACAGCCAACGATTTGAAAGTAAAGGCAAACACTGCGAAGCTGGTGGCAGATCGGAGCCGGGCGAGGGATGTGCTAATTGCCAGATGCTGTTCATTTGCCTCCAATCCATTACCAGAATTAAAGGAGAAAGAAATGGAAGTAGGAAAGAGGGGGGAACCCCCCCCCAGCCCTGCCTCCCCTGCACAAAGCTGTCTGCAGGTTTGACTCGCTGCTGTTAGCAAACTCCACTGAACAGAGCACATTGGGGTGTTTCGGCATTAACAGCCTCACAGGCCAAGTCACTTGATGCAATGGGCTGTGGAGCATCTCTCTTGGGGTGCAGTGTTCAGCAGCTTATAGGGCTAGCAAGGAAATATTTCCCTGCAGTGCAGCCATCTGTAGCCTCTCGCTGACATTTCCAGTAGCTAATCTGCTTTATCAGAGGTGAAAGATTTCCATAGCTGGTGGCTCGGGAAAACAGGAGGAGAAGTTGGAAAGTCAGGCTGGATTTAAAGTAACTCTTCACTTGGATGGTTGCTAACACCTAGACCCCGCATTTCTTGGGCTATTTAGTCTGGGAAAGAGGATTGCTGCTGCCAAGGGAAAGGAAACAAGGTCAAGGATGAAGACAGACAGCTTAGATTTGCTCCTAAAGGCAAACCTGAGCTGGATTTGGACTTAGCCCAGTGGGTTCCCCAATGAATTTTGCCTCTGTGAATACTAAAGGGAGATTCATTTATTCACAGGTGATTCCTGGGGGGAGGCTCAGGTGTCAAAAATAGGCATTTAAAGCCAGTTAAGACACAGGGATCTATCAGAGAGATCCACACAGAGCTTACAGAACATAGGAGCTAAGGGAAACCCAACCCTTCTGGAGCAGTTTGCCTCCTTCCAGGCAGTCACTGCATGAGATGCATCCCCTGGAGGGCAGGGATTTGGTAGTCAACAGGCAATAAGATCATCATTAATCCCTGCCAGCTCCTGGGGAAGCCACTGGTGTGGGATGTCAGTCCCCCACAGCTGCAGGGTGATGAGCTGGGGGGCATCAGCGTGCAGCAGCAATAGCTGGGGAAGTCTGAGATGCTCAGTGGGATCACACACGGAGACCCTTCCATTCGGGACTGCAGCATTTGGAACGGCTGCCAGGCCACATCACTCACTCTGGAGTGTCTTCTGCACAGCCAGGCCAGCACAGGGAGCAAGGTTGGGTCCAAACAGCCAGCAGCATCTCGTGGCTGCTTGTAGAGATGGAGGCACAGAGGGCTTCAATTCTGGTTTAAGATAAAAGGGCCTCTCTTTCAACTGACAAGTGGATCCATTCATTAAATAAAGCCTACGAAAATGCCTCTGACTCTTGTTCCCTGGGGTTACCCATCAGGCTGGGTGTTTGCCGTGAGCACAGGGCAGCTGTGAAATGCTCCATGTGCAGTGCTTCAACCTTGACTTTCAAATGAAAATCAAAGCAAGAAAGAAATGATTGAAAATTGGGAAAGAAATGACTGAAAATGCAGTGTGTTGCCCTCTGAAGGGTGGATGACAACCCTGTGCCATCCAAATGGCATCCTCTTGGACTCATCTGTGCCTTCTTTTTTCTACCTATTAGAAAATCCACTGAGCCTTCTTTTTCCACCAGCTCATAAAGCTCCTGCCAACAGGCCAGGCTTAATGCAGGGGTGATCCAGAAATGGGCTGGATATCCAGACAAAAAAGTCCCTTTAGGATAGGATGTGGCCTGGTGCAGGAAAGGGTGAATAACTTCACTCTGAGCCATCTTCTTCGCCTCCAAGTCAAGGTTATCCCGATACAGATAAAGAATCACACATGCTCCTCAAATACATAATTAGGCTCATGGCTCACATATAGCCAGTGAGCCCAGAAGAACCAGAGCATCCATAACTATCAGTGGCTTTTCTGAATTACTCATTCCTTTAAAAGTGAAAAGTAGGACAGGGGAGCTGTGAAGGAGGGTAACAAGGCAAAATTAGCCTTCTGTCATTTGTGCTGCTCCAACCCACATGCAAAAGCATCCCAGCACCAGTGTTTGGGTCTTCCTCCCTCGGTGGGGTAAATGCAAGGAATTCATTAAACAGACAACCGGGCTGTGCCTAAATCCTTCATCTGTCACAGGGATTTGTTTTAGAAAGCTCTGCTTTTGCATGAGATATATTTGGATTTGGAGCACAAAGAGTTTCTTTGTTTAATAGCTCTTCATTCTTATCAGGTTGGTCTTCCTTGGGGCTGTCCTTCTAGTTCTCAGGGAGTTTATTCTCACAACAGGCTCATCCATCCCTCTGTCAGATGTTCTTTTAAAACGGTCCCTGTGCAATAAATTGGCTCGGTTCAGGAAAATTCCTTCCTTTAACTGGTCCATATGGACAAGAAAAATCCACTATTAACTGCATGGCAATAATGTTTTACAGGGACATTTCTGGCTTTCTACCCACTACAGATCCAGTTTAATTTTGACAATATTTTTTAACCAGGCTATAGAGTGTCCTGTCCATACTTTGCTAAAGAGGTCAGACACTTTGTACATGCACCCACTTGCAGTCCTCCCGTGCTTTTGATGTCCAAACACCATGCACGGACCACTGGAGGAGGAGAGCTCCATGGTGTGTACTTCCCCGATGACAGGGCATCATGCTGCCAGGCTGCAGCAGATGAAAGCATCTTTTCATCAGTGTTCTCTTGAGTATGTGCGCTATTGACATGGGTCAGCTCACTGCTGCAGCACTATTCTGCTTTGGGACTGGGGGATCTGACAAAGAGGGTAGATTTAGATTAGATATTAGGCAGAAGTTCTTCCCTGTGAGGGTGCTGAGGCACTGGCACAGGGTGCCCAGAGAAGCTGGGGCTGCCGCATCCCTGGCAGTGTTCAAGGCCGGGTTGGACAAAGGGGCTTGGAGCAACTGCTCCAGTGGAAGGGGTCCGTGCCCGTGGCAGGGGTTGGAACTGGATGAGCTTTAAAGTCCCTTCAACCCAAACCAGCTTGGGATTATATGACAGGCTGGTTTTAGCATGCATGCATCAGTAGCAAATCTACCAGCATCCTTCTCCACACACTTGGCACTACTTGCTGCACTTTGCACCAAAAGTTGGGTTATCCGGCGGGCTTTGAGATGTGCATCATTTCGCAAGCAGACTGCAGCAGTCAGTTGAAATGCTCTTTACATGAGCTCTAGACAAAATGCAGGGTGAGTAGATGGGAGAGAGGGAACTATATTATCTTTTCTCTCTAATAAGAAGTGGTACAGAGAATACAGTATACAGCTCACTTAACCGATTTTCTAACCAGCAGTCATTGCAATGTTCTCTCTAGGATTAGAAGGGACAAGGGTAGAGGCAGAGTCATAAATCCAGACTGGCTTTTTGCAAGCTACAACCACATCATTATAAGAAGGAGTTTAAGGACATCCGCTCTGGGGAGAACAAAAATCAAAACCAGAGGCCATTTCAGCCCACCAGCAGCAGCACAATTAATTAAAATTACATTCAAGAAAACAAAAGTTTCAGATGCCATCTGAATAAAATCCTCCATCTAAACAGTCCCTCCTGTGGCTATCAGTGCTGGTACCCTGATTTGAATGGGAAGACGCATCAGATGCAATCTCGCTGTTTCCCACCTGCCACTGCTCTCTGGCACATCAGTCTACATCTGCAGTCAATGCTCTTCTCTTACCCTATCCCAGGAAACGTGCCACGGGAGGTGGAAAGCAGGATGAAAGCTGGCATGATTGCACCCATGGCTCTTGGGACCCATTCAGCTTTGGCCAATTCTGCTCCTTGCTAAGCTTAATGAAATAACAGCCCTGGTTTAGCTTAAAGCCAGTGATTGCCACAGCACTGTCACATCCCTGTGTGATATTGCACCCTGTGCACGCAGTAGGTTGAGAGGATTCCTGTAATGTGCTGCATTGCCCACTGTATGGCTGCAGCATGGAGAGGGCATCTGCCTGCTGCAAGTCTGCTGTCAGCCTTCTCTGCTGATCCCCACTGTTGTCACCCCTCTAGCAGCCCCTGCCATACCTCCCAGTGCAAATCCTGCCCCTAAGCCTCTCATATTACTGTTGGCCAATCTCTCTCTAATGCAGCATGAGAGCCCTGGTGTCATTTCAGTCACCATTCGAAAGCAAGCAGAGGACTTCAGGGGACTTACGATTCCTTTCTGTACTTTTCATTTAGATGAGATTCCCACAGGATCACAGCAGAACCCAGATGATCCAGGCTGCACCGCATCCTCATCAGATTAGACAGCATCCACTTCCCCCAGGCCACAACCCCAAGGACACAGAATTTTCCATCTCTCCCTTCCTGTTTTAATCAGTGGTAAGAAAGTGAAATGCTGATAAGAGGAAGAGTTATGTCCCTGAAGGCTCATCCCCACCCCAGAGCACTTGGTCCCCTTTGGTTGCTTATAGCAACTCAGGCTTTTATCTCTCCTGCTCCCAGTCCTACAGATGTGTGGTGTCATCTCCCAGAATAAAACCCCAAGGGTCTCAATCTCAATCTCAGAGGTTTATCTCCCATAGATCAGTATTCCTCTTCTGCCCATACTGGGCCTGCTTTCCCCCTGCATCACTTCCCAGGCAGACGGGGAGAGCTCTGCCGCCTCCCACCACAGGCAGGATTACTGTGAGTTTAGCCACCAGAACTGATTTGCCACTTGCATATCTCCCACCACCACTTCACTGTGCAACTGCATAATTATTTAGCAATGTCAAAAGTGCATCCAGATTAGAGGAGATGAAGCTGAGAGTGCCTTTGAAGAGATGCTTAGGAAGGGCTTGCTATGACACAGATACACCTGCAGGCATGGAGAAGAGGAGATGGGGAAGCTTTACTTTCAGACAGGGTCTCCAGAGGCTCTTTAGCCAACAAAATGCAATGGCATTATTAAAAATTGGAATCGTGTCATCAAAAGAGATGGCAGGAGGCAGGCAGAGCTGAGGGTGGAACAGGGGACATGGGGATTGCTTTACTGCAGGGGCAGTAAGCAGCATTTAGAGATGGAGACCAGGGAAGGTACCTGGCATCTTCTCACTGACTTCAGGGAAAGGAGGATCAGGCCTTTAAATATCAAGAAGATGCTGAGTTCACCCCACTGGCAACACTCTTCATTCACACTAGTATCATCGAATCACAGAGTGGTTTGGGTTGGAGGGACCTCAAAGCTCCTCCAGCTCCAACCCCTGCCACTGGGAGGGACCCCTTCCATAGAGCAGGGTGCTCCAACCCTGTGTCCAACCTGGCCTTGAGCACTGCAGGGATGGGGCAGCCACAGCTTCTCTGGGCAAGATCTGCTACCGGAAAGCACGCAGACATGTCCATCTGTATGGTCCTTCGGGAAAGAGGAAACAAAACCTTTCAATCAACGCTTATCTGCCTGTACGTGAGGGAAGCAGATCTTAGATCTTCAGCATTGCATGATGCCTCATCTTATACCCCTATGAAAGGACCTGCCACCTTTGCCCAAATTGGCCCCGAGGCATTGCTGACACCTCCTTGTACCACCCTCCTTCATCCCCCCGCTCGAAGGTGCTCCCATCCCCATGGATACACTCCTCCATCCTCCCCAGCCAGCACCCAGGGCTCGCTTTTATTCCTGGTGCAAGTCAGGTCACTGCAGCGAGAGCCTCGGAGGCTGAACTGCTTCTAAAAGCCACTTAATAAAGCCAAGCAGAAAATCTAAAATGAGTTAAAGGAAACAAATGTGAATCTCAATTCTTAAAATTCATAACATTCATCAGTGTCTCTGTGCAGCAGCACAACAGGAGTCAACATCAGCTCCCAGTGACTCTGCAGCTCCTGCCTGCGCTGCTGCCAGCAGAATCCATCCCTCTGTCACTGCTTCTGCTTGTCTCAGGGCATGTTAGATGGATGTCGGAGCTACCTCTGCCAGGATCTTTTCTCTTGTAAGAGGCAAAGATCCTCTGCAGTCTAAACAAGCAGGACAGAGGCACGTCCTGGGGCTCTGGGAAAGGGAACCGTTGCTGGAGCTCTTTTACATGCTGTTCATCTCTGCCATTCCCTGCAAGTCACACAACTGGAGCTGCCAGGAGGGGAGGGATAATCACCTCTGCGCTCCAGTCCTCCCTCCAAAGCAAAGCGCTTCTAAAATTGGCAGTGCCGAGGTGCCAATTGCATTTGAGACGTGTTTTGAAACGCTGCTGAGGGTCAGAGGAATGACTCCGGAAATGGCATCTTGTTATTGCACACACTCGGTTTGTAGGCAAATCCCCCCCCCCCCCCAACCCGAGTCAACTCTGCAGGGCTGGCTGACAGAATTAAACCCACAGGCCTGGATGTTCAGCTGTGACCCCCAGGGCTCCTGCACCCCTATGGGGGCACAGACCTTCCACATCTCAGCTGCCCAACAGAGAGAGTCCCACGGCTGCTCCAAAGGATTTGTAGCTGCAGGGATGTTGCCCGGTGACTTTATATGCCACTAAGCATGATGCTATGGGTAGCAATTTAGAGCAGTGTCTGGCTAAATACAGGGGGTAATGTGAATCACCAGGGCTGGACCAGGGCAGTGGTATCTGCAATGTGGGAGAGCTCTCCGGGCTGCAATAAGCCACAGTAGTGAGCACCAGCTCAGGACGAGGATGGATGCAGAGGTGACCTAATGCAGGGATGGAGGGGCTGTGCAGTAAGTCCCCTTTCAGCCTGCTGGCGTATTTCTGGGGGTGTAAACCATTAGGACCCCCTCAACCTGGGGAACGACCCCTGTGACTTGCCTCTGATCAGCCCCCTGAAAACACTCCTCTAAACTTCTGTTTTCTGAGCCTTTTTCCGCTCTAACATCCATCACACCATTGTCTTTTTACTCCTTCCTCCTCTTGCAAAGCCTTCGCTCCTCCAGATGAGGCCAAAAGCTGCTAGCATTTATCACTGTCACCAAAGTATCCCTTTCCTCTGTTTGCTCACCCTTCTCCCACTGATCCCAATTACTGCCTGTCTTTCCTTCAATTCATTCAAATTCCCCATGCAACTTTGGACCATCAATTTCAGCAAATGGGCAGCAGCCTGGTGAGTGCCAGGCCCTGCCTCATCCCCTGGCTGACTGGCTGCCTCCAACACACAGTGTCCCCACTGCTCCCAGGCCAGATGAATGAAACTCTGTCAGGAGATGAGTGAATGAAGAAGAAAGAGCTCGTTTCCTTTTCCAGACTCCTCCTGAATTCACAGGAATCCAGCTCTTGGTCAATAGCATCAGACAGGGCATCACAGGAGTCCCAGATCCAGCGCATTTAAGCACTGGTATTTATGTGTAGATCACATTTAACAAAGCCCAAATTGGCAAAGGAAATGGGAATGGTCCTGGGAACCCTGAGAAGGGTGGCAGGATGCACTTTATGTGACCAGGTACATAGACCACAGCGGCAGGTCACAGAGGGACTTCAGTGTAAGCCTTCCTATGCTTACAGTCAAGCATGCATATAAGCACTTGGAGACCAGGGTAGTCCTTCTCCCTACCAGTCTGCTGTTGCATTACCTTGCTGGGATCTGGGAGCATCGCTGAGCCGGCCTCAGCTAAACACTGCTCCATCTGCCCATGTCTGCAGTGGCATTTCCATTTCAGGGCTGACATCAAATGAGTAACTTCTCCACAGCCCTTTGCACCTTCTGCCCCATCCACAAGTTGCTTCTCTGCCCCCCTGCTTATGCGGTTGCTCAAAGGTGAGGAGGGAGAAATCTGTTAAAGGGAAGATTGTTAAAGCCCTGCATGAAGGCATATAAGGATGCTACTAATAACCCTTCAGTTTCCTAGCATATGATAACTGCCTCCTAAAATATTAAACAACTCATGTCATATGATCCTAAAAATAGGCTTCCCAATTGCACTCTCCTGAAGGCTCCTTGGCTGCTCTGGTTTAACCTTTTCTGGCATTTCACTGATTGTAGCAGCTGCTTTTCCAGAGGACTGCAAAACCTGATGCCCTTTCCCCATGTACACACGTATATGTACATACCTACACACGCCACTTGGCTTTCCCTGTGTTTTGGTACAAGAATCGATTCCCCACTATGCAAATGCATTAATCCATTCAAGAAGATCGGAGGAATTGATGTTAACATCCAGTGCTGCGTAATCCCACCCTCTTTTTAGCTCTTCCAACACCTCTGTCTGTGCCAGGCCCCTCCAGGACAAGACAGAAGCTCCATATACCCATGGAGATTTTGGGGAAGCCAATGAGCCCCTGTACCTCTTGCGGGTTTAGGAGCACCCTGATTTCATCCCTTCCTTTCTGCTGCTGCAATGCTAATGGATGGAGTTCTATAAATATTTGATTGACCTGTCACTGCCATGCTGCTCTCATTTATCACTTGCTCAAGTCGGATCCAAATTACTTCGGAGCATTTTGTGCCGTCTTGTACAGAGTGTTCAATTCTGTCCCTGCCAACCCGCACTGCCCCTTTTGACACAGCACAGCTTGCAATGGAGCAGCTCCTGCAAACAGCCCCTCCTGGGCAGGGCAAGAGCTAAAGTGCTCGGGGAAGTGGGACAGAGAAGGTGAACCTAAAGAGATGCAGAAATCACCCCAACTGGGCAAGGTGCTGCGTGAAGGATGAACTTGCCCAAGGCTCAGTGTGAGCGAGTGCATACTGCAGCGTATGGGATCAACAGCCCCTCTCTGCAATTGCCATAGTGCTGAGTCCCACAAGAGGATTACAGCTTTACAAGAACTTCAGGTAATTTGCTCGTGGCATTACCCATAGGAAGTGAGTAATTCTCCTGCGCTCGCCGCTCTAATCAGAGTCTGGGTATTTCACTAGCGAGGGCTTTGGAATAAATGAGGAGATGCAGTCCGTACAATCAAATCCTATTCTGTTCATTTGCACTCCTCTCTTCTTTGGATTTTTACATTTGGGATAAATCAGTGAATTTTAGGGCTTGCTGAGATTGAAGCGACTGCGTTCAGTGATGCAGCCCCTGAGCACGCAGAGGCTGGCGCTGCTCTGCTCCGGTAACTATCCCCCTTGGGCTGCTGCAAAAGCCTTTCTCCCCATGCTGCCACATCCTCTAACCCTGGTTTGATCCCCCCTGCTTCTGCTCCAGCACCCTCACAGAAGCCCAGCCCTGCAGCTCTCCCCATTGATGCCACATAGCCTTTTACTATGGATCTTACCCTGCAAAATCCCAGGGTTAAACCAGCTCTGGAAGCTAGCAGGGACTTGGAGTGTAGGTGATGTGTAAATCCCATGGGCTGGGTTTCCTCTGCACAAATAAATCCTTCTCTCAGCCCTCAAAACCCAAAAGCCTGACACATCGAACTACCTCTATCATTAGAATTACCCCTCTCATTAGCTCTCCCGCTCCACCTCCTCCCTTCCACGTGTCAGCAATACACTGATCCATCCTGCTTAGCCCAGCTCTTACCTATATTCCAATTACCTTTTCATCTCCCCCACCGGCTGTTTTCAATGCTATTATCTGCTGCATTTGCTGGATCTGCCTTTCAAGAGTTTGACTGATGCCTGATTCCTGTAACCAGAACATGTCTGTTGATTGGACTGTCAATGGATTTCTTGGCAGAAAGGGCACTGGGCCTTGCAAATGTGAAACTGTATTTCAATCTCATTTAGGAGGAAAGAGAAAGGAGAAAGAAAAATATCCTAGAGCCACATTTTCCCTTGCTCTCTCTGAACAAGTGCTTTAAGTAAACAAGCATTTTACCTTTTTCTAATAAGGCCATTTGTGACATCGCTTTCTTCTCCTATAAAGGAACATTTTGCGTTGTGTATTTTCAGTGCTGGAATGCCCATCTTTATTTTCTTACAGGTTCTTCTCCAGGGAAGGAAAGAGGGAAGGGTGGGGAGGGAGATGTACATCCATCCCTGTCTCCTGGCAGCCCGCAGTGATACCTTGCTGTAACAAGAGCATGGGAAGCTGTCTCCTGGCCAGCCTGCCTCATGCCTGCTCACAGCCAGAGAATACACCTTTGACTTTCCTAAATAACAATGCAATTACCTCCAGGAGCTGGCAGCCAAAGTACGTGCTGAGAAATGGGCACCATTAAGAAGAAATTATCCACTTTCAGGGAACGGCCAATGTGTTAAGTTGTAAAGGAGGGGAAAGAGCCCAGCTCTAAACCATGAGATTGGCAGTGGGAGAATGGCTGCTTCAAGCCCAAGGATGGGGAAATCTGTGGTTTGAAGAATGAGCTGGATCCATTCTGCTCTCTGTGCTGTACTGGTGCAAACAGGCAGGTACCCACTATGCAACCATACCTAGGATCCTAGAATAGTCAGGGTTGGAAAGGACCTTAAGCTCATCCAGTTCCAACCCCCTGCCATGGGCAGGGACACCTCCCACT
>JAOEHY010028432.1:0-10692 GCA_025447955.1 Psilopsiagon aurifrons
GGTGTCTCACCAGAACAGTATAAAGGGGGATAATCCCTTCCCTCGACCTGCTGGTCACACTGCTGCTGATGCAGCTCAGGACACAGTTGGTTTCTGGGCTCAAGTGCACACCGCTGGGTCATGGGGAGCTTCTCATCGACCAACACCCCAAGTCCTTCTCCTCAAGGCTGCTCTCAATCCAGTCTCCCCCAGTCCATTCTGATACCAGGGGTTCAAGCTTGTCCAGATCCCTTTGGATGGCATCCTGTCCCTAAGGTGCATCAACCACTCCACTTGGCTTGGTGTCATCACTGGACTTTGTTTTCTTCTTTAGTTTTATTCTTCTCTTTTTTCCCTTTTTTTTTTTTTTTTTAACTCATGTAACTAACTCATTAACTGCCATAGCTTGTTGTTAAATACATAATAAGACTCTAAGCTTCTGTTAGCCCCAGAGAACTCTCCTGTGACCCCTGAGAAGAATAAGGCTGGGCACAAGCCACAGTTATGAAACAGTGAAGCTTGAGTCAAAGGCACAAATAAACAAAGCCAGGTTACCACCTGTTGGTTTTGTAGGTTTCAGAACTTCTCCCTGCAGAACACTTGGCAAACTGATTTTAAAAGTTACAATTTGCCTATACACTGCTAAGGAGACAGGGTGGTGCTACGAAGGCTGCATGCCCTCCACTGCATCTACTTTGGAGCCTACATCTTCTTCATAAATGGCCCATAGAAGCATAGAATCATGGAAAAGTTTTGGCTGGAAAGGACCTTTAAACTCATAGAGTCCAACCGTTAACCCAGCACTGCCAAGCCCACCGCTAAACCATGTCACTAAGTGCCACATCTACACGTCTTTTAAATACCTCCAGGTATGGTATGGAGTGGTGTCTCCACCACTGCCCTGGGCAGCCTGTTCCAGTGCTTGACAACCCTTTTGGTGAAGACATTTTTCCTAATATCCAATCTAAACCTCCCCTGATGCAACTTGAGGCTATTTCTTCTTGTCCTGCCACATGTGACTTGGGAGAGGAAACTAGACCTCACTACAACCTCCTTGCACGTAGCACCATCATGCTCTTCCATCCCACAGGTATTCCCAGTTAGCAGCCAACATGAGATAAAGCAGAAGCTGAGCTCAGGAGGGAGAAATAATCTCCTGTTTTGTTCCTCTTCTGTGTGACAAGATAATTACCTTGCTTGAGCCATAAGCGTGCTCCTTATCTATATTTAGAAACTTTTCTTTCACTTGGAATTCTTTTAATTGCAATTTGGCAGAGAACAAAACAAGCCAGATGATGATGCATGTACAATTGAAGCAGATCCTGTTCAAATACAGGTGAATTGTCTAATTCTCATAGGACATCCTTTGTATGGCTCCCTCCCAGGGCACAGAACTTACCACAGCTGACTCATTACTGAAGAGGTGTTTGGAGAGCTGGTAAAAAACAAAAACCATACCTTCCATATTGTTCACGAATCCAACAAAGGAGTAGAGACCACAGGATAGACTGGGACCTACACAAACAGTGTAGAGAATTACTATTTTTTAAATTAAGACACAAACAAACCAAAACCCAACTAAAAGTGCCATCTTCTTTACTTAGACCTGGTAATCAGCCACAATTTCTAACATCAATGGGATACAGCCTAAAATGAAAAGCGAGCCAGTGTTCAAACAGGAAAGGTGCCTTTCAGCTGGGGAAATTAAAACTTACACAAGGAATTCAGAAAGTATAAACTATTTGAGGCCAACACCACAAAGGAATGCCAAATAGATGAGTCCAGGTTGAGCACATTTCAAAGTATGGATGCCTGCTGTCAAGAAAAGGTAATGGAAGGAGACATACTCGTTTAGCAGGCAGTTACTACTTCGGAAGTATGTAAGAAATGAGGACCCAAGTAAGCTGAGTTGGCAACACCACATAAGCATGGGGCATTTTAATAGTCCATGGTCACTCAAGCACCCAGAGAGTCAACTGGACGCAGCAGAAGCAGAGCTTCCACCATCCCAGGAGATGAGGTCTGTGTCTTCTGTCTTTTCAGAGCACTGAACCTCTCACTGATGTTTAAGAGCTTGTAACTACATAGTAATCATCCCAGTCAAAAAAACGCCACTGATTTGGCACATACCAGCAAAGTGGTAAGACAGGATGATACATGCATTTATAGGACTTGGGTGGCATGTCTATTTTTTTAATAGAGAATAAATTAAAACAAACCTGAGAAAAGGTTGGTTCAAGCCATCCGGAAGAAGAATTAAGCTCTGCATTGTCCAACCATGCAGAAGAATGGTATAGAGCTCCTTGCTGCAGAGGCTCTTCATAAACAAACGAGATAAAATAACTACTGGCATAGGTTTGGAGTGCTCTGATGAGTGAACAAATTCAAGTGAGAATTAGAAAATGGCTTCCGTCTGCACAAAAGTAGGATTTTGGAACACCTTCCAATAGGTGGGGAGGTGAACAATCCAAGCCTTCTCATAAAGTTATGAAGTGACTTACAGACATCAAGGAGCTGTTCTTGCTGATACAAGAGAGTCTAATTCTACATTTCTAATCACAAGCAAGCTTTGTGCACAGTGTTACACTGGAGATACCATAGGAGTAAATAGGTACGATCCACCCAGCAGTGGAACATGATGCTTTTGAGTCACCCCTTGCCAGCATCTTTCTTCACCATCAATTTCACCGCAGGTTTAAACAGAAAGGCAATTTGCACTCAACAGCAGGACTGAAAACAAGTATCTGCTGAAGATCTTACATTCCTTGGTTAACTCCTGAAACATCTCTGCTTAAAGATACGAGAAGCTGCAAGTGAATTTTAAGCACATTTTGCTGCTTTGCTAAGAAAGCAACAGCTGTAAAAGGGAATAAAAGGAAGACACAGAAGACTTTGCCACTTCCCCACCTCCACAACTTTTTCCATATTTTGCACAATTTATCTTTGAGAAAACTTTGCCCTTGCAGTGACTGTGGTTTGACTTCACTGCCTCAGCAGCAGTTGAGCTTTCACTCCTGATTACCAGCACGGTTGTAGTAGGCAGCTCCTGCTGCCCTCTTTGTCTTGTTTCTTAGACAGAAGCCTTAAAATACTTTTGTGCTGCTGAGAAAAAACACACAGAAGACAAACACAGGCTGTGGAAAACACTTTCTTTTTACTTCAGAATAATTGAAAATGAAAGCTATTTACATTGCTATACAACTTCTGTTATTACTAATGTTGCACATCTTTCTCCATACAAAGCTTAACCCATTCCAATGCCTTTTTCTGTTTTCATTTCTTCTTCACCTCTACTAAATTTAGTTTAGCCCTCTCCTCTCACACCTCCTGAAAACCTTTTCCTGTCTTGCCTGAAACTGGTCCAAAATGCAGCTTCTTAAATTGCTAAGCACAGGGAGACTGAGTTGAATAGTTCTTTTCTTTTCTTGTTGTTGTTGTTTTTAGAATTCCATTTAATGCTGAATATTTAGTAATGGAAAATAAAGTGAACAACTGATTCTCTGCTGGAGGTCTCCAAATACAGAAACCTGTAAATTGAGGTTATGGTAGTGTTCCAAAGCATACTGGGACACTGAATTTGAGCAAAAAGGTAGAGACGAATTTCATCTTCTCCATCTTCAGATCTGTGCTGAGCAGCTTTTAAAGAAACAGTGAAGAAAAGATCCTAATACTGTGCTGCATAAAGAGAAGCATTATTTGTGAGTCTGGTGAAGGGGATCTTTCCTGAGCACATAATTACCTTCAGTGCTGAATCTTGTTTTGGGAACCAAAGATCAAGGATGAGTGGAACAACTAGACAGGATTCCAGAGAAGAGGAACTGAATATCTCTGCAGAGAAAACATGCACTACAAGGAAGGCTGCTGTTGAAATCTGAGCAGAGAAAGCTGCAGAACATCACAGCAACCTAGAAGTAACTGTGAAGAGGAAGTCACTCAATATCCAGTGGAGAAAGGACAAAGAGTAGCACTGAAGTAACACTGGAATGGCAAGCCTTCTTTCACACTGCAATAGATTTGCTTAGGAAGAATATTCATCCATTGCCAGAAGTTGTTTTAAGCCACATTTGATGAATGTGTATGAGTGCATATTCCATGTTATGAGATTAACATGATGGGCATGTTTGTTGACAGGACGCAAAGAGATCCATTAAAGAGTTACTTTTGTGCACCATGAACACTGTATTCCAAGCAAGCAGGATGCTCTCCTATTAGAACAGAAAATGAAAGAATATTATAAACCTTCTACATCTACAATCATTTACTTTTGTTCCTCTTAATGCCTTTCTGACAGCCCCAAAATGCAAATTCAATCTTATGCTCAGATCATCGGAGATTTCCTTTCTTTTTTGTGTTTTATTCACTATTGGGTGACACTGAAGCTGAAGATCTCAACAGGAAGAAAAATGTTTCCTGTGACAAATTTCGTGTTATTTTTAAAGCAGTACCGCTACTCTGGAATGCTAAGTACATTCTTGTGTCAGAATTGTATCATCAAAGCTTACTCCTACAGAAGGATGTCTCCAGTCTCTTTTTCTGCCTTTTGATGTAGCTGTTGCTGCATGCACAAGAGGAATGCTGTGGACTTGCAAGAGCTTGTTGATACCACAAGCTCCAATCTGCTTATTCACCATTTAAAGAAAATGACATTTTGAATTCAGAAGTATCTGTAGGGCTTTACTCTCCTTCTGATGCATACATTTGTTGCCCACAAATACAAAGAAGATTTGAATGTATACAACCTGAAGAGAAAATCAATGTTTTTAATGTCTAGCTTCTGGACACAGGTACTTCTAAGCTGTAACAATGGAAAGCAGTTGAAAATGACAGTGGGACATTTCTAAGCATTGGTACTTTCTCAGATTTATCTCTTGCGTGTCACAATTTCTATTTCTCACAAATTCAGACCAGTAAGCTAGTACACAGGTATGAGGTAAACAGCCTCTCCAAATATGTGCTATCCCTCATCCAGAAAACAAAGGAGGAGCAGCAGGAAAAAAGAATTTACTGAAAAATCCCAGATTTTACATTAGTGGTGATAACTTTAATTCTCAGTCATAGAGGATGACTGAGAATGCCTTTCTCAGCCATCTGAAATGCATTTTTACATGTATTCCACTCAGTGTAAATGCTAACACTAGATTCCATTTACTCCAGGTTACCAGCACCTTTCCCAGAGAAAAACAAGGGAATATGTTTGTACTTGGCTACTACTACATGCAAGGGACAGATTCTGCGCATGCTGAGGTTACCAAGTGTCTGTCTTCCCTAGGCATGGCAAAAGACACTGTGACCCTATATATTATGTCAGTACTCAGATCCCATGAATTAATCTAATTTTCTAGCACCACACTTAAAAATGGGAATATGTTCCTGTTCCTTTTTTTCCCTAAGGAAGTGTGAAATTAGATTTCATTAGAAGAACATGAAACAGAAAAATATGTCACTGGGAAACAGTATCCCCTTCAATTATAAATGAGAGATGACTAGATTGCTTCATTACTGAAAGAAACCACATGTTTCCTATTAGAGAAGGAGGGTGGTGACTACCAGGGCCCCTCAGCCTTTTCTTCTTCAGCCTGAAGAAGCCTTGGTCCCTTAGCCTCTCCTTGCAGGGCAAGCACTATTGTCTGCTCATCACCTTGGTGGCCCTCAGCTGAGCTCATTCCTCATCTTTGATGTCTTCCCTGTATTAGACCCTCAGGAACAGGCCACAGAATCAATGGGTGGTATAATGAGTGCTGAAGAGAGGGAGATAACTGCTTCCCTTGATCTACTGGCTACACTCCCGTGGTCCTGAAGCCCAGGGTTCTGTTGGCCTTTGGTAGTGGGGCTCAAGTTCAGCTTGCATCTGCCAAGACTCTCACATCCTTCCCAGCAGAGCTGCCCCAGCTTGCACTGTGGTCAGGGACTTTATTTCCCAGGGGCAAGACAGGGTGACCACTTGCATGGACCCCGAACCTCATTCTTGCTTTGCCTGGGACTGCTGATGGGTGCTGTTGAGCACCTTACTCTGTCTGCCACGTCCTGTCCTCTGGTCAGTGAGGTGCTGCCTGGGCTATGGTCATCCTCAGCTTCCAGCCTGTGCCCTCACTGATCAGCTGGGTATTGCTGGCCCTACCTATGACATCTAAAGAGAAAGTAAGGACTTTCTTCAAGCTCATATCTTTCTTGTATTTTCAAACACAGTGGTACACTTCTTGGGCCTTACTCAGTCTCAATCCATTTTAAAAGCAATAGTATTCCTTTTCAAATGCCATTGCTTCATGGGACTGAATGTACCACTGCACTATGCAATGTTTTACAAAGCACTTCCATTAATTGCAGGTGATTGATGTTGAAATTCAAAACAGCGAGGAAAAAAGGTATGTTGATTGGGGTTCTCTCACTTTAGGAAGCCATGACAGTACCTGCTGCACTCCTTTAGCTATTGTTAGCTGTAGGGGCGAAGCTGGGGAGTGCGCTGATACTCTGACCAAGACACAAGATGTTATTCATTAGCCTTAATTTCAGCATCTTTAATTTAGATGTCTACATCTGAAGAAGTTACAATTTCCCTTACACTCAGTGCAGACAGAATTCAGAGGGCGAGTCCTGTCATGAGAGAGGTGCTAATGGCAGGTTATACATATTGCTGTCCCAACTTATTCACTTGACTGTGAAGGATCCCGGGGTGTCGGGATCAGACTTTTATATAATTTTTAGATTTCTCAAGTTAGATGACACAAACCCCACCGAGGGTGCTAGATTCACAAAGAAGATGCAGGCATCTAAATGTCTCTTTATTCACCAAAGTCCCACATGAGGGACCCCTATCTAGCCCTACAGGTGCTTAAATTTTTATCACATATAATGGAATGATTTCTTTCTAATCCATGTTAAAAGGTGGTTCCTCAACTCCAGGTGAAGCAGAAGAAGATGCTTTGTGTCCATAGTGTTCTAAGTCCAAGATCCCACCCAGCACATCAGCTGGGATGCACTGAAGCACGACAGCAGTTGCTTTAACCCTTGTACCTCTGTAACACAAGACCCCCTCACATACACTATAAATACCCTGAGCTCATTTTATTGAGACTACATCAACATACTCTACACAAGGAAGTACCCTCTCTGCACACTTTCAGCTGCTCTTTTGCTGTAGCTGCATAAACAGCATGTGTGCTGCTGCTGCAGTTGCTCCTTTCTTTTTTTTTCCCTTCCCTTGGAATAGCCTGGAGAGGCTGTGACCTAGAATGGAGCAGTACTGGGCAGATGGATGTTGGCATCTTGAAGGCAACTGTACTGCAAGACCGCAAGGGAATGGGAAGAGTTTTGTGAAAACCATGTCCATTAATCTCCCCTCTCAGGCAGTGACTTTGGTTTGGGTCATAGCCCAGGCTTGGTTTCCCCTTTGTCAAGGAAAGGTTTTAAGCCAAGGACAAAGTACACGCTAGTGTGACCATATTGTCCTATTTATTCTGAGCAACCCACAGCCCTTCAGAAGTGAACAGTCTGTTCTGCCTCTGCTGGGAGCTGGTGCCCACTCAGGAGGAGGAGGAGCTGGCTATGCCATTGGAGGCCATTCCCCGCTATGTTCAAAAGATCATGGTGGCGTGGGGATGTTCCTGACGGCTGGGCAAAAGCAAATGCCACTTCTATCATCAGGGCAAGGCAGATACAGCCTCATCTCAATCCCATTTGAAAACACATGAATGGCAAGAAGGTGATTAGTAGTAGGCAGTGAATACGAAGTCATGCCTGGCAAAGATCCCAGCAGGGAAATGATCCACCTGCTAGTCATCTATGGTGAGGGAAGAGCAGTGGATGTTTCCCTGGACTTTAGCACAGCTTTTCAAGTTCCTTCCCATAGCATAATCACAGAGAAACCATTGAAGTACAAAGTAGGTGAGGGGCAGTGCAGTGGGTTGGACGCTGGCTGAACTGCCAGGCTCAGCGGGTTGTGATCAGTGGCACAGTTCTGCTGAGGCCACACACTAATGGTGTTCCCCAAGCTTGGAACTGGGTCCAGATATTTGTTATCTCAATTACTGATCAAGCTGATGGGACTGTGTACAACCTCAGCAAGTCTGCAGAAGATAAAAACTGGGAGAAGTGGGGGAGCCTCCAGATGATTGTGCCACCATTTAGAGGGACCTTGACAGGCTGGACAAATGCACATAGAAGAACCTCATCAAGTTCAAAGGAAGAACAACCCCATGTACCAGTATGAGCTGTTGGGCCACTGGCTGGAAGGCAGCATGAGAGAAAAAGACCTGGGTCCTGGTGGACAGCAGCATTCCCTGGGGACAAATTGGTCAGCAGTGTCCCAGGCTGTGTTAAGCAGAGTGCCATCAGCAGGCTGAGGGAGGCAATCTCTCAGCACTGGCTGATCACAGCTGGTGGAATCAGTTCCGGGCTCCTGGGTATAAGAAAGACCTGGATTTACTAGTGTCAGTCCAAGGAAAAGCTGCAAAGATAAGGCATTGTGATACAAGGAGATGTTATGATCCCTGTGCAAAACCCCTCAGACAAGACACTCCATATCAAGTTCAGCAGCTGTGATTAGACCAGTGTGTGAAACCTGCCCAAGGGTTATTCACAGGCATAAGACCACATGGCACAGAATGGGCTGTGGACATGCTACTAAGACCTGCCAGACTGCACAAAATGGTGATTCTACCCACACTCCCAACCAGGAATGCCCCCTATCCCACACAAGATGCCCAGAACATGGGACAACAAGCTCAATGAGTGAACAGTGCGCTGCTGCAGCAAAAAATCCAACAGGATGCTGGGGAACATCAAGAAGGGCATCACCAGCAGAGATAAAGAAGTCATCATCTCACTCTACTAGGCACTTGTCAGGCCACACCCATGTGAACTGTGTTCAGTTTTGGTCCCCACTATGCTAAAGAGATGTGGATGGGCTGGAGAGGGTCTAAAGAAGGGCCACAAAGTTGATCCAAGCTCTGGGCAGCTGTGTGAGGAAAGGCTGAGAGAGCTGAGCTTGTTTAGCCTAGAGGAAAGAAGGCTCAGGGGAGACCTTATCCCCTTTTTCCAGTATTTAAATGGTGGCTACAAACAAGATGGAAATTCCCAAGTTACTCCTTGGAAATTCTAACTGGACACAAGAGGAACATTTTTCACAATGAGAACACCCAGCCATTGGAATAATCTCTCCAGGGAAGTGGTGGACTCTACAACATTGGGCACTTAAGATTTGACTGCATAGGGTGCTGGAATATCTAGTCTAGGTCATGCTTTGCCTAGCAAGGTTGGACCAGATAATCCTTGAAGTCTCTTCCAATGTGGGATTCTAGGATTCTGTGATTCTATGATTCCATAATGTTTGGAAGGATAGTTAATTGTGCCGAAGCTCATAAACACAGACTATCAAATTCCAGTGCCAATGCCTACATCCTGCTGCTACTTAATTTACTACTATAGATGCAGCCAGCAGATAAACTCTCCGCACCACCTCTGCCTAATCTGGTTCCACTGCCACTACTGGGCCTGACTCCAGGATTCAGGAAAAAACTTACTATCATGTGCACATGTATAGCTCAGAATAAACACTAACACAGCACTAGCTAGAACATCGAAGCAGGGCTTTTTCCCTCGCATTTTCCTATTTCCTTGTGACAAAGTATCTCCCTCCCACACATGCACAATGTTAGTCCCTCCTCTCCACACACACTGTAAGAATCCTGTTTCTTTCCCACAGGCACAGAAAATGTTTTGCAGAAGGAACCATGGCATTTCCACACAGGGAGACTGATCAGAGGGAGATTGCACGCACAGCCTGGAACAGATGCCTGTCCTATCCAACCTTCCTCAGAAAACACTGCTGTGGCTGTTTGCACTACGCCTGGTTGCCAGCAAGCCAAGCTGTAACGTAGCTGATTGCTATGCAATAGCATCATCCAGCCTGACACAGATGGTCAAAGAATGGAGTAGGGGTGATTGTCATGTGAAAAATTTGCCATTCCTTTGCTGGAGAATGCTGGAAGACACAGCAGGGTGCTTTTAGAAGACTCCCCTGGTGTGCAAATGACACATTCTTGAAGGACACAGTTCCAAGCCAGTTCCAAGCCCTCCCAGCCACGGATGGTTGGTGAAGGTATAGTCACAGCAAGAGCTAAGGCACTACACCAGTGTCTGACCTTCAGCAGAGCCTGCAGACTGCCAGGGTGATGGCTACTGAGGGGCTGGCTGCGAGGTCACTGCTGAAGGTTCTGTCCCACACCATGGCCTCACCCCCTGCGCCTTTTCTGACCAGGGAGGGCCCAGCCTGGTCCTGAAACTTGCCAACACTCCTGAGACCATAGCTCAGCACATGGAAGTACCGCAATGAGTGGCTCTGCGGGGCTTGATACATATATATATGTATACAAACACACTTTGCGCTTGCCTTTCGACGGTCGCAGCAGCACCATGAGCGCTGTACCAGAGCCCACCTGTGCCGGGCTTCTCCCTGTCCCACTGACAGGTCGCTCTCGGGCTCACAGCAGGGTTTCCTCAGTTACCTCCCGGCATTGAAACTCCGTTCAGAAGCCGCCTCCCCGCTCCACACAGCCCCGGAGGCCCCGGCTCCAGCCCCGGCCCCCCTCCCACACCCTCCGCGGGTACCACGGGTTGCGCCGAGGCCCCGGCGCCGCGCGCCGCGCTGTGGCGGGCGGGCGGACGCGGGAGCGCGCGAGGAGGTGGTGGCCACTGATTGGCTGGAGAGCGCGAGCG